>JAAAKG020143086.1:0-11447 GCA_010014905.2 Druon quercuslanigerum
AGTAGGCAAAAAGTAATTTATCAAAATTTAAAAATTAACGGTGTCTGAAATATTCTAATGTTATTTTACAATATTATGCACAATTATTATCCTTAGCACCAAAAAATATCCATGTATACATTAAAAACCACTTTTCTTATTAATAAACAATGATTTGTGTATATAGTGTGTGAGGCACAGTTGCACATAACGCTATGGTAGCGGCTTACTGGCCAGGGAGTAATTTACGCAGGAGAAAATTTATCGCGCCGGCAAATTAAAACATCAAAAATTTGTTAACTACTACTCCAATTGATCTGAAACTTTCCAGAAAACTTCCTTGAACCTTTCTGAACAACTTTTTCGCTGACAGTTTTCGCTTGCTCCAAATTCGTTCGACTCCCGAAACGATAGAAGTTGTTTGTGCACGAATTATGCACCGTCTTGGAAAAAAATTATTAACAATTTTTTAGATAAACATTTTGATGTTTCGCTGCGAGTTGAAGTGCAAAAAATCAAAATAGTTTGATCAGAGAAAAAAACAGTTTTTCGTAAACAATTCGAAAAATAAAAAAGCTACAACTCTTTTTATGAGGAGAAAAAGATGCGAAATTAAATTTTCACCCAGGATATATATTTTAAAAATTAAAATTCAAGACTCAAATTTAAGGAGCTTAGGGGCCTCCCCACTCCAGCAAAATAATTCTATATTTCCTTTTTGCATCCGACGCCTCAATTTCGAAGTCAACGTGAGCAAGGATTTAGCGGAAGTAACCCGTAGGATTAGAGTACCTTTTTTGAAGTAACCTACTCTCTTCCTCAGCACGACCTACCCAACTTGTGCCTGGAAAATGTAATTTTTGAGCATTTAAAATATTAAACAAAAATTTGTTTGATAAAAAAATGTATCATCGTATTTTTAATAAATAAATAATATTAATCAAGAAACAATTTCATTTCGGGACATTTCATATTCGGTAATATTATAAACTGTTCGAGAATTTTGTTAATTTTGTAATTTTATTATTCGGGACAGAGATTTTTACCGAGCTGGACATTTTATTTTTCGAGATATTCCATCCGTCCCTATAGAAGTACAGAAAATTGGCTGTAATTAAAATTAAAATTAAAAAATTCGCTGTACATCGAATTTCTATTCTTGGGGTTTGACGATTTTTTCCTAATGCATTTCAGTTACTGGCAAACGGGGGTGATTTTCTTTTAGAAAATAAGTTGTTAAAGTCAGAAAAAATTGGATAGACTTTCTTAGCTCCAGGTATGTAAAAAATGTAAAATTTCGAAAATTTTAAAAGCTAATTTAAAAAATCATATAAAAACTAGTTATACTCTTTTAGGATATTAACACAAGTTACAAAACAATAATGGTCAAACATTAAAATTTTTAAGCCTTCAGTTTAACTGCTTGAATTTTAACGTTAAAGTTGGCCTCATTCTCAGATTACAGCCTTATTGTTTGACTTTTCACAATTTTCGTTATAAGTTATAGGTTAGGTCAAAAATAACATATTCTGGGTTTTGAATTTGCTACAAGCTGGAAAAGTAACAAGTTTTAATTTAAACGTTAAAATGTGAAAATACACCATTTTCAATGCTCATTGCAAGCCAACGAGTCACTTTCTTACTCTTAGTCGCTTCTTTTGAAAGTCGATCTTCTGCTTTTAGTTTTCTTTTTGAAATATACCTTGAATTCAACGAATTTTAAATTCAATGGTTTCAGCTGCATTTAGACTTAAGCATACAAAGGTTTTTTTGTTTTAAATATAAATTAATTAAAACATTTGTTTTTCACAATTGTAATTTATAACTTCTAAAATTGAATAATTGTAGGTTAAACATGAAAAATTAGGCTAATTTCATATTTATAGAGGTTCTATTATATATATTCAACCATTAAGAGCTCTGATATTTTTTGCTGCCCGTCTTGCCAGACGCCCAGGGAGAACTGAAGTCTGTTGTAGAGAATAATCAGTGTAATATCAGCCGGATATTTTCCTCTATGACCTAAAGATCAAGGTAGTTTATGTGACTGAATTCTCGACACCAGCCCAAGGTAATATCACGGCAAAGGAAGGAGAAAAGCGGGTGAAATATCAGGCTCTTCTTTTTGAGCTGAGCAGACTGTACCAAGACTACAAAGTCCATCTTGTGGTTCTCATAATCGGCTGCCTTGGAGGTATGAAAGCTTCATTTTTCAGCCAACTTCACAAAATCCCGGCTTGCCAACATCAGGCGTAGACGATCGCAAGTCATATGCAAAAGGCTGTTCTTCTGGGATAACTACATCTGGTCCGTCAACACTGTACCTCCTAATCCTGTACAAAGATTGGTAACCCTAAAAAAGTATCCAGAGGTGAAACCTTTACGTTCAGCTGTGCGATCTGCCGCGTAGGGTCATAGCGGTTAGAGACCGCACTCTAAGGAACGGTGTTATACGAATTATCTTGCGTAAATTTTTCGCTCTTGCTTACCTTCTAGGATAGAAGGAGCAGGAATGGATGACATACACGTTCCAGTTGCGTCGTGATTCGTTGCTTTAAGGAACCATGATCGTAGCTTCTGGAGCCTACAGCTTCTCTCATAATAATAATTATTATTGTTAATGCTACTGTTGATTAGATATTTTTCTCGTTGATATAATCATTTCAGGTCCGATGATAAATTAAGAATTTACTTCTGTAATTTTCCTACTTTCATATATAGGCACTGATTTCTATTACTAATTATATTCTTTCATTCGAAAATTATTCCGGTCAGATTTAATCTTACCATATAATTCTTGTGATGTCTTCATTGAAGTAAAAAAAGGTTTTGTTATATACTAGAAATACGTTCATAATAATTTTCAATAAGAAATTGACAATTTATCTTTGATATCAAGACTCAAATAATTAATTAAGAATTTTTGTCAGTTGCAAGTTGCAGCTCTCTCATCCCTGCGATCCGAAGTCGCGGAATTGAATTCGAGACTCTTGGTGGCAATTCGTGCAAGAGAAGCCGCTGAAACAGCTGTGATTAGAGCAGAAACTCAGGCTGCAAGGGCGGAACAAAGGGTAGAACAGCAAAATTCTAGACACGAGGAAAGACTGACCGAACTTCATTCAGTGATAGCTGAACTTGGTAGACAATTGGAAAGACAACGAGTAAACATTATTACCGAAGAAGATGAATCTGGTAAGAATCAACTCAACAGCAGTAACAAGTATTGTAAACAATATTCGCAAGCTTATCATTTTTCAGAAGTCGAAACAAGTAGAGATGCAGAAGGTTCAATCACAAATCCGGTAGAAGAAAGCGAAGGTTTCATTCAAGGAGATGGAGACATAACTTTGGGAGACGCCGATTCTAGTTGCTGCGAAGAAGTCAGAACAAGACCCAATGATGTATTTATATTTGATTTATTGTTTTTAAAAAACCGTATAGAATATTAGCATTACTTGTGAAAATAAATGTTATCTTCCAGGACAGGGAGACACTGGATAGTCCTGCAGCTTTGCCAACGCCTGAGCCTACTCATCAAGCAGTTTCCTATCAAAGTGTGGCTGTTGAAGCTCTCGAAGATGAAGTCACAGCTCTTCGGTCAGAAATCTTCACCTTGCAAACTCAACTTGCTCAATGCAGGAATCAGTCGCATGGACAGAGTTCGGTTCAACCAACCTGCAGTGACTCCCCTCGTCGAGACTTCAGGGTAAGAAACTATTTTTATTCGATAAAACTTAAAGATATTCCTTTTTATGACACATGCACGAAACTTTTTGTTTAGACGCTTTTATAGCATGTAGCGAGTGATCATTAAAGTATTCTATCATGACGTCACACTCAGTCGATAATGTCAAATATATTATTACAACAATAAGCCGTTTCTCTTTTGGGGTAGGCGTGACTCATTCGGTGGGGAAGGAAGTAGTGTATGGAAGAGGTTATATAATTTTTAGGCTGATCTAGAATTCTCGTGTTATTTATTTAAAAAACACGTTCATTCTGCAACACTGCTCGGGCCCGGGTTGCTGATCAATCTCCCTAGCAATCACCCACAGTGAAGATCCTCACAAAGTCATGCGGTAAGGTTCCCCACTTGGGTCCATTAGTTCCAAAGGACTTTTGTTTCAGGCGTCATTCACTCTACTGACACTTTTTTTATTAACTATTTGCCGCCATACTTTTCTTTCCTGACATAATTATCTAGCTTCTTGCACGTCCATGCATTTTGTCATGCAGGCTAGGGTCTGGGGCTGCGGTCTGCATCTGGGCACGCTGCCATTTAGTTTACCTTGATACACTTGTTTCGTTAGTCGTTCATCTTTCATTCTCGCAATATGCCCGAACCATCTTAACCGATTTCTTTTCCATGTGTTAACTAGTGTCTCTTCCGCACAACATTTTTTAATAATTATCCCGTTACTTACTTTGTCCATCAGAGTTTTCCCGCATATGATGCGCAAGAATCGCATGTCAATCGCGTTAATTTTACTCTTAACTTTTTCTGGATAAGTTATTTAAGCCTTATTAGATATATTTTTACTTCTAATAAGGGGGCCTGCTCTACAAACGTGACTGCGATAGTCCGATCATATGGATCCCTGGACACTTAAAACTCAAATTTTGGACATTATATTTTGTTATGATGGATGTCAACATTTCAAATAGAGTTGTTTTAACTTGTTTACATTGTTTCTTTATCTTTTATTTGAAAAGCAGAAAGATAGCACTATTTTTCACCAATTATACATGGAAGATGATATTTCCTTTAACTTCCAATTAACAAATAGTTTACAGTTCATCACAAAACATCGTCCTACTATATTTGAAATTATCAGCTAAGTGTGGCATGATGATAGAATTCTCTATTCTTGAGTGAGGCGAAAAAAAATTAATTTTTCTGTACTTTTCACATGCGCTCTTGCATGTAAAATAACTTACCAACACGGATTGTATGTACGCGTCAAAAGACAGCATCTGAACTTTGTTTTTATTCTTTCGTAAATCAAACATTACCTCAATTTCTTACAAAAAATATAGTTTGTGGCAAATACAAAAGTGCATTTCTGACTCGTTTGAATTTGTGGACCGCGTACAGAACTACCTACTTTCCGCATTTGTTACACAGTTTACTACAGCAGACTCTCACAAAGCTCTGAATTCGGTAAGTACCTTGATCATGGCATTAGATGCGCGTGGGTGAGACGATATTTAAATAATCCATCAATGCGTCGTAAAGATGTTTTCCGCCAAGCGCTATAGGCATGATTCAACCAAGCGGGTGCTTTCTGAGAACCTCGATCCCGAGTACCAGGTGCTTTATAAGAATCTACTGCATTATAAAATCCTTTAGATAACAATTTCTTTCTATCACAGCAGTCCAGAGGAAATCTTAGTTCGCCTGAACCTCTAACAGCGCCTTTTTCTCCACTCTTACCACCCTTGCAAACACCACCTACGGCAAGAAGCGTTACACGAGAAGAAACGCCTATTTTGAAGATGGCAGAAAGAGTGAGACTTAGGAGAACTGACGAGAGGCACATCACTGGCCCTGACATCACCAATTTTGGGGTAAGCACCAGGGATAAATAAACTTTGGATACCGAGACTGACTGCTTGTATAATTCTGATTATATAATGATTTGAAACCAAATACAAAAAATTAGAACAAAATTAGTACTATTTAAAATGCCGTTGCGAAGTACAATGTGGTTATTCACTATGAGTGTATTTATTTGTACTTATTTTATGTTTACTTTGCTCCCTAGTAGGTATCAAATAAATTTGATTCCGCATAGAGGAAGGTTTTTCTCTAAGCAAACAAATGAACTCTTTCAACATTTATCATCTTGAAGTGTGATATCTTAGTTGTTGATTGGGGTTTGATGATGGGGTTACAATTATTTGACTATGATCCGAAAATAATTTTTATAATAACGCAGGCTGTAAATTCATCGCTGATATATGTGAGATGTCACTTTAGCAAAGTGTCCATTTGACATTTGATATGATCCCAAATAATTAGTTTAATTAGATGTAAACCATTGCTCATTTGACACATGTGGTGGACCCGAAAGTGCCGGTGTTTTTTAATGGTTAGTAATTAGATTTGTGATTTTGCGTCCAACGCTTCCATACCTTGGGGCTTGACTAGTTGGCTCACCGGTGGTTATTGGTAAATCTTCTTTCCTGCGGCTTTCTTGAATAATTCCCAAGGATTCAGTTTATTGAATTCAAGTTCTTGGAGACATAGGCGGGGTCATCAAACCCTCTAAGAATTTCTTTATTTTATACTTATGTACCTCCTGAGCTTGAAATCTGTCCGGGAGCCGAAGCTCAAGGCGGCGTTCAAATTGAAATCAGGCACGAGGCCGTGAGTTTCCGGTTTTTAACACTCAATCAAAATGACAAGATATTAATGATCCTTCAAAATTTCAATTTTCTCTAAAAAGAGCAGGTTTTTCATGCTTCAAGACAATAGAATAAATTTCAACCGAAATGTCCAATCAAGATAATTATGTATTTCTTGCATATAAATTCCCTAGGTAGGTTGAGAGGGACAGAGTGTCGACAGTGGCCCGAACGCATGTCTTTATGCACAACGCACGGGGCGCGTGCTAACACTCGCCGTGCTTCTTGCCACCCCGCATATACGCGTAGAGCAGTGGTCGGCAAAATTTTTGCTGAGCTTTCGGGTATGGTCAGGCCCGTCCCGACTTAATTTTTTCTACCACTTTTCGGTCTATTCATGGAACTCAGTGTGAGTGAGCTTAATCCAGAAAGGGTCTTGTGACCACAGACATGTCAAAGTGAGAAAGGTTAAAATCGTTGGAATCGGAAAAATTCGCAGAGTCCAAAAATATAATTTTCGAGTTCCTAACTGCAAAATTAACTATTTTTAAGTTTTGTAAATTTTTTCTATATTCCAAAAAAGGACCCCTGAGGGAAAGGTTGGTCTGGCCACGCTGGCAGGTACCTGACCAGAAAGTAGGTCGTTGGTCAGCCCGGGCTTGGTCAATGGCGTCCCTGATATTAAAAAAAGCAACCTGTAATGAAAACACGTATTGAAAAAAAGTCGATATCTGCATAGATGGAACTTACTTGTTAAATAGTAACATGGTACTTTTAAGCACAATTATTTGTCACTCCTAATCGTTACAAAAAGAACCCCCGTAATGTATAGGCTAAAATTGTTACATCTTTTATCAAAACTATTTTCCAATGTATGTGTGTATATCGAAAAAATATAATTTACCTTTTCCGATGCATCTTTTAATACTTTTAAACAACTTTCAGTACAACAATTATTCAGTTTCAGCTTATTTAAGCTTCACATTCAGAGACCAATCACAAAGCTATAATCTTATTATACGCATGTAATAGGAGAACAATTTCGTATTTCAGTTTTTAAGTTTAATAAAAATACAAGCATATAGTAGTATTGAATTAGGCTTCTGTTTGTGTAAGAAATTCTTGGACGTATTATCTTGTTCGTATTAGTATCTTTTGTGTATTATTCTATAATTATTAACGAAAAAAATCTAGTTTTATATAACAAACTACCTAAATTTTCAGAAGGATTGAAAAATTTTGGAGAGCAGATTATATTTTGTAAAATACATTTTTGCTTTTATCTGTGCTGTGAGAACTATTTTCTGAAATCACATTCAGAAAAAAATCCATCCCGTTGTATGGGTTTTACTCAAGTAGGTGTACAAAAATGCACAGATTCTACTAGCAATCAAATTCAGACCAATTTCATGACTACATATTTAATTGACATTTTTGGCAATCGATAAGTTTCAAAAATGCGAAGAAAGACATGATATACAGTCCTAGTGTGTTCCCAATATTAAAAAAGGTTTTCTCTGTAATATCAATGTCTTTTCGACAAAGAGAATTAATATGCCTTCGGCATCGTAGTCTCAATTTAACTCAATCATTTGCAAAAAAATGTGTGTGGCACCTTTCTCGGGTCCAAAACAACAAAATCACGACACAAAAAACAAAACGTCAAAAGGTAACTCCAATACTAGAATTATAACTTTCAAATTCTAAAATCAACAAACAAACGACATTTTTGAGACTACGATGTACTGGAATTGGAACTTACTTTTAATTCAAACTAGCTCCGATCCCAAGTTGGAGAATTAGGTAGAAGGCGTGGTTTTAATCTGATAAGGTTTTCTTACTCGTGAATGCCAAAATAACGGATTATATAACAAAAAACTCAGTTACCATTTATTAAGAAAAGTTCTTATGATTGGTGTAACTCAGATCGATCGAAACTAATTTAAGTTTACAATTTTTTATTATTACTATTATAAACAGACATTTTAAAGCACTTACAAATGTCTATAGCAAAATAAAGTACAATTTCGGGGTATGATATTCAATAATTCAACGCTTTCCCCTTACGCTGCTCAATGACTTCGCGAAATTTAACAATGGAGCTTAACTCAACAAATTTAATTTTTCGTAGAAAGGGGGAGGCGTAGAAAACAAGAAATTACTCTTAGATGCTGAGAGGGGGGGGGGGGGCAATATTCAAAGATATTGGGGTTGTGGGACAAGCGACTAAATTTTCAATATATGAGAACATCTCATTTTAAGCAACACATTTCGTAAAGAGGGCAATGATAATATTTTTATCTTTAGGAAACAACTAATAATTTTCGGGGGGGGGGGCTGTTCATAAAAGTCAGGGTATGGGACAAACGACTAGCAAATTCACAAAATCAAATAACATAATCAAATAACACAAAAATCAGTAATACGAAAATAAAATAAAATAATCAAATAGCACAAGAAGAAGGCACGAATTAAAAATTTTTTTTATTGAATTTAACAGACTCAGTCCTGTAAAACCTCGTGGCCCCGTGGCAAACTTAACCTCAAAAACATAAAAGGGGACGCACTGAACAAAAACATTAATTTGCAGGGCTTTCTGGACCAAATGACTTACAACAACTCAAAATGTTGAGCTTTCTGGACCAACAAAATTGAACATTCGGGCTTTCTGGGCCAACTAAATTCACAACTAAACAGAATTTTCGGGCTTTCTGGGCCAACTAAATTCACTATTATTCAAGATTTCAGGGCTTTCTGGGCCAACAAAAAAAGGGGGCTGAGAGGTTTCACTTTATTAGTTACAGGAAAATTGTTGCAAGCTGATACGAGGAATACAAAAATATCGGAGAATATCCAAGAATCTGGTCTAGGCCCTCGGAGAAGTGGCGAGAAGCTGACACACTGGGACTACTGGGATGCACGACGTAATAACAAGAAGTAGTTGCTACTCGCTCGAGAATTTATATCCTACCCCTACCTACGTCATGCCCGTCTTCTTCCTCTCTCATTGGTCGGAATTCAGGTACTTCTGTAACATCGCGTGTACAACAGCAGAACTAAAGCAAGGCCGTACGACGTAAAACGATACAGTTATTTATGGTTTTGATACAGGAATTCCCCTTGCTATTTTCCTTATTTTAATCAATGTAAACTATTGTTTTTACTCTCCTAAAGCGTTCCAGAAAATTTACATAGTAGCGGGCTGATTTACAACCATTAAAATTCTTGAACCATGATTATGAATTCGGAGTATTGACAATACAGGCCTGAGCTACAGAGTTACCACACGTATAGTTGGTCTCGACGGTATGGTTTTTACATCAGATTTGTCCAGAAATGAGATGAAGTTCATGCTCGGTTGACCAAAGAATTCGGAGTCTTCTGAAATAATCCAGGTCTTGTAGGAAATCCACGTAATTTTCAGTCAATAATTGCAAGCGATTCCTCGTTGAAATTTTTAGGTGTTAGGTTGGCAGCAACGTCTTATGGTAGAACTGACGGGAAAATTTAAATAATAAAGTCAAGTTTTCAGTAGGAGTAGCGAGTTATCTGAGTCTTTCCAGCGTCCCGATGATTCCCAACCTCCTGCGACTTCCCACGATGATGATGTTGACTCCGAGAAAGGGTTTACATGTAGAAAAGATAAAAATTCGGAACAAATCAGTGATAAGAAATTAAATTACAAAGTATGTCGAAACGAATCATGGAACATCGCGTAGTCTCAGTGGTATATCAGGAAATATGGTTCATAATTTAATGAATAATCTTTAACGAAAATATTACCAGAAAATCACGCCTCATATAAGCAAGAAAAATCATAAATAGGTATGGCGAAATCATAAGAGAACAAGGAAGATTCTTTAGTAGGGCATTCCACGTTTCTCGAAGATGCGAAAAAATATATTAGACATTGTACTATAGTATGTCTAATATCAAGAAAGTTTTTCTCTTATAAACAAAATAAACCATTTTTTTAAACTTCATAAATTGGTACTAGTAGGTCATAAAAGGTTCCACATAAGATATAGTATTGTTGAATTTGGAATAGTATCAAAGTTTTTCTCATATAAACATGGGAATGTTTTTCAAATTGCTGAACGCGATAAAAGCACTTTTAATTGACCGATGTAGCTCAAAATCCAATCATACCTAGACATAGATTGGATCTACAATTCTTCTACATTTCATGACCATTGCTCTTTTACTTTTGGAGATACACTACGGTCGGAAATTATGAGATCGATTGACGCAACCACAATTATAAATCACTTCTGGCATTGAACCACGATAACTCAACGAAAAAAGATGACAGGGCATTTAAAAAAAAAACAGTTGGAAAGCCTATGAAACTCCACGTCTAGTAATGTCAAACAGATTTTTTTTTATCTGCTGAAGAGAATACAGCACGTGATAAGCTTTTAAAAAAAATTCTAGATTTTCTAAAATTTGGTACCTCGACTTCAACTTTTAGCATGACCTAGGCAAATTGTTGCAAAAATCTGAAAATTATACGACGTAGAGCCTGAAATTTTATCTTTAATTTAAGCCGAAGAAACTTAAGAAATCTTTATCGGTTACCGAGATACGATTAAAAATGTTCAATCGCATCGGTGTTGAGTTTTAGTCGACGATCACGGTTCTCTATCGGTCTGTTCATCACCTCCTTCGTTGAGGCAGAACCGAATAGGCCACGCACAGAGGTGGTGCTTGATTGTGCCTTTATTTTGTAATTTTGCTCATCGAAAAATTAAATAATGAGCGAGTTGCTTGTGTAAGAAAAATGTTTGTGTAAAGTAAAATAATAAACTACTTATTAGAAATTAAAAATATCATTTTCATTACACCTACGCACTGTGTTGTATTTAATTTATTTTGTAAATTCCATTATTATTCACTTTTGATATTTTTGAGTGTTTTCCATATAAATAATTTATTTATAATTTAGCTGCTTAATTCGTTTAAAAAATAGTTTACTCTCGTAACAATATACCTACAATTTTTATTAATATTCTAGTTGATAAAAATTTTAAAAAATAAAAAAAACTGATAATAGATTTGATGCTTTCACGATGATTCATTATGATAAAGTAGATATTTCGGGTTTCAATCGTGTACAAAAC
>JAAAKG020143087.1:0-11447 GCA_010014905.2 Druon quercuslanigerum
TATGATAAATAATCTTCTGATTCCTACTTTCATTCTGGCCCACAGCAATCTTGGAGATACGAAACTATGATCTCCGATTTAATTCATTAAATTACGTCCATCAGACTCTTATTACATGTGTACATAAAATTAAAAGTTATTGCATTAACTAGAAAAAATGTCAGAGTAAGCAAAGCAAAAATAGGTTCTTTGGAAACAGTCTCTATTAAAATCGGGTTCCTCTGGAGGTCCACATGGTGGTTCCTTAAGAATATTCTTAACGAACTAATTCGTAATTTTGCGTTTCTTTTCAGCAAGAGCGGTTTACATTCGTTTAAGCTCTTTAGAAACTCCTCATGAATACGTTCTCATAGAAACCCCAGTTTTGTATATGGATTTTTGAAAAATAACACACCTTTGAGCTCATAACCGGGTCTTAAAAATAAAACTTTGTTTAAATGTGCTTTTTTTATTTTCTTTTAATCTCCTTAGGGGTAATTCAGAAAATGCATAATACGTGTAGAGAGGAGGGAGGGGGGTCCTCCGAAGTACTCTCCATGTTAATACCAATGGAACAAGCATCACGCAGGGGGACGGGGGTCAGAAGTTCCTGAAAAATTTATCACTTATTTTGTGAATGGTCCCCAAGAAGAAAAATGAACAAAAATCAAACTTACGGCATATGATATGTATCGTTGATACGTAAATTCCCAGTGCAAATATTTTATGGGGCACTGCTTTATAGTCAATTCATTTCACTTTAAAAATCGTTCAAAATTCACCCCATTTTAACCTCCACGATATGTAATTAAGGGAACAGAATTCAAGTTAATCTCTCAAGTTAGGTTGTTATATTTTTAATTCAGGCTAACTTCAGTTCTATTATTTTTAATACGTATCGTGGAGGTTAAAATGGGGTTAACTTTGAACGATTTTTTAAATTAATTAAATTGATAGCTAAGGAATGTCCCATAAAATTTTCGCATTGGGGGTTTACACATTGACAATACATGTCATATTCTGTAATTTCCACTTTTTCTTCTTTATTTTTCTCATCAGGAGTTAGGAAAAGAAATAGGCACATTTGAACAAAGTTAAAATTTTTAAAAGCTAATTTTGAGCAAAGGTGCGGAATCCTGTAGAGATCTGTAATAATGCATTAATTTGAGGAAAACACTTTTCATATAAAAATAATATTCGAAACAAATTTAGCGTCAGGAGATTTGTAAACGGTCCCATATCTCATAGTTATTAGAGCAATGTTAATGAAAAAGGAAAATTAATATGAACTTATTTTAATCAAAAATATTATTCTAAGGTTTAAAATTAATTAGTTGCTAGAATATTTCTGCTTAATATTGAATTGGAAATTCAAATTTCATCACGATAGTTCCAAGTTGATGTCGCTGTTTTAGCTACTCACAGGCGTATATATTTGTGCCACATTTTTTAATATTAATAGATTGTTTTGCATATTCACTTAACTAAAGAGTATTTTTTAATGTGGTGAATGCGCCATTGTCATTAAACTCATTTGCATTCAAAATCGATTTTTGTAAAAAGAAAAAGATATCAGTTTACGTAAATGCAAAATTTCATCTTTATAACGTCAGAAAATAATATGCATCGTTAGATTTTTGTAATAAGTGTCGACGGCTATTAGCATATTCGTTCTGGAATGACCCCTTTGTAATATTTTAAAGTAAACTGTGAAATTAATGATAAATTTCAGACCTGTATTATAAGTTTTCGTATATTTAATTGAAATTATATTTAGGCTTTAAACAATTTTATTCCAGCTAGTTATAATAATAATAGTTGCCACACCAACGATAAATATCGTTGGTTCAGCTATATATTTTTCCTGTGCGAAAGGGTGACTTTGAATTTATAGAATGTTTTTCCGCGCTTTTGAAAAATTCCAATATTGTTAGTTACACATATAGTTCTTTACTGCTATGCTTCAATTAATTGTTAAAAATAATAATTATACCTATTTACAATAAATCAATTTACTATTTGAAACGAATCTCATGTATCTAAATTATGAATTTCCGTCTTCCCCGGGAGTTGCATTCGAATTACAAATGTGAATTGCTCAATATGTGGGTTTCCTCTGTTCAACCCAATAATTTTCAATAGAAATGCGCACGTGTTTGAGATATAAAGGGAAATAGCAAACCACAAAATGGTTGCTTTTTAGACTGTAATAACCATTCCATTTCTTTCCACCATTAGCTTGCGTTTTGTACTATGGAAGAAAAATGTAATGTGTGGAAGAGATAACATATTCTGGCCAAATTTTATATATTCGGTACACTTGAATTACTGGAAACCAAGAAGGGTCGATCGTTGATTTTTTGTATGTCTTTTATCATGTTTCAAAGTTTTAAGCAAAAAGTATAAACTATTTTTAACAAAGATCCATAAAACAATATTTAATTATTTAACCCATAATATCAATAGGGTGACCTTTATTTTTCAGTCATATTTTTTTGTTCTCACCTCCTAGTTTCGTTTGAATATCCATCAACAATAATATAATGATTGCCTTCATTCGAGGCCCCCAATCATCTCTATGAGTTCTAATTGCACGGAGAAAATTGAATTTTCAATAGAATAGATATGAACACGTATACTAATATTTGCTTTACAAATATTATTATTAATGCTGTAACTGATGTGATAATCTGAGTAAAATTATTGACGCAAGAGCTGTTTTTTGCTCAAAAAATTGTTCGATGTAAGAACCCTCTGCATTGCATATCCTTAATATCTATGCTTCTACTCGAAGTTTTACGTAATATTGAAAATAAGGATCACATTAAAGCAACCTTTTTTGCAAAAATAATCATGAATTAATAAGTTTTTCATTCCCACTCATTTTTCATATAATTGTAAATGGTTTCAACAATATCCGGCAATGCTTCATATTAACTTATTATACTATAAAACAAGATCATATTTTGAAATGCGTAAATCAAAATAAATTTTGAAAAGAGTCATTTGTCCCATATTTTTATCTGTTCTGAACATATTTAAAAAATTTTAATTGGTTATTTTATTATAATCGCTTATGACGCTTATGACGCGATCTTCAGCCACGTGTAAAATTCATATTCATCACAAACATACTCATTGACCTCTAAGTTTTATATTTTCACACTCTCTTATTGGGTTACCCTTCTTTAAAAAAAATATTCCGGGCGGTTTGGAAATATTCTTGTTTTCGAAAATCTTAGTGTCTAAAATGGTCAACTTTTTAGCATTCACCCGTACCTTTTTTGCTATTTGTACCAGAAATAAATTATTTACAAAAATAAAATTGTTTAAAATATCGATTATTTTCACAAAAAAGGTTTTTTTTAATGTTAATATTTACAATATTTTAATATTAGATATATTTACGAAGCGTCTAGTCGTCCGGAAATTTGGGATGACCAGTCCAATATTTTTCATAAGCATGGCTAGCCGTCCTGAATTTTCGCGACCACTGTTCTATCCGCTTTTTCAGCTACTATAATTCTGCGGGACGACTAGATAGAGCCATCTGCTTAACTGTTTCATTATATTTTATTGCTTGTATAGATAAAGCCATACATTATGCTTATTTTGACCATTCAATTCTTGTTGCTTATGAAGACAGATGCGCAGGCGCGAGTGGGATACGCCTCCGGTGAACCAAACAAAGTGAGTCAGGTAAATCAGTCATACAAAGTGTATATTGCACTTTTATAACACAGTATGAATCAGTTGTATTTACAATATTTCAGTAAGTGCATTTCGTAATCTTTAGGATTGCAATACACGTGTTATATTGTGAATGTACTCCTAATTTTCTAACCTACGATCGTATTATTATTATTATTATTACACCATTAAGCCGTTTACCTTTCAGGCTAGGCGTGACTCATTCGGTGGGGAAGGGAGCAGTGTGAGGAAGAGGTTATAGAATTTTTATATTGATCTAGAATTCGTGTGTTATTTATTTAAATAATACCTTTTTCCGCAACACTGCTACGACCCAGGTCCATTAGTATCCAAGGTCTTCTGTTTCAAGCGTCACTCACTTTACTGACACTTTTCTTATTAACTATTTTCCACCATACTTTTCAGTCCTGGCATACATCTCTAGCTTCTTTAACATCCATGAATTCTTTCATGCAAGCTCTGGTGTTTCTATGGCTTTTTATGTCCCTTCTAATTAGGGTCTTATTCACACATTCTAACCATTCTTTGCGCGGCCTGCCTCTGGGCACGCTGCCATTTACTTGATACCTTGATACACTTGTTCATTCTCTCAACATGGCCAAACCATCTTAACCGATTTCTTTCGCATATGTCAACTAGCTTCTCTTCCGCACCACATTCCTTAAGGATTATCTCGTTACTTACTTTGTCCATCAGAGTTTTCCCGCATACTATGCGCAGGAATCTCATGCCGATCGCGTTAATTTTACCCTTATCTTTTTCTTGATATGCCCATGTCTCGCTGCCGTATAGTACAGTTGGTACAAAAATGGAATTATGTATTGCCATTTTAGCCTCATTAGATATATTTTTACTTCTTATAAGGAGGCCAGCGCTACCAATAACCTTCTTACCTTCGTTTATGCGTCTATCTAACTCCTCTTCCATCTTCCCGTTCCAAGTAAATAAGCTACCAGGGTATACGAATTTATCAACTTGTTCGGTTCTCTCATCATTTAATAGAAAGTTGCATATTGTTTTCTCACTCTTTCCTTCGAACAGCATAGTTTTTGTTTTATTTACGTAAATTTTGAGGCCCATCCTCTTCATGCTTGCATTCAACATTATTTTTATTCAATATTCGTTGCAAGTCTTCGATAGACTGTGCCATAGACTCTGCCATAACAACCTTATCATCTGCTAACGCTAATCCACTTACACTTACTGTTTCGAGATTCACACCTTCTTCGTCGACAAGAGCTATTCTGAAACACTTGTCCATAAATAATATAAATAGCCATGAAGACGTAAAGCATTCTTGGCTAACGCCTTGCATAATATCAAACCAGTCACTTAATTTCCCATTTACCCTTACACTTGCTTTGCCACCTATATATATTGCTCTTATAGCTTGTAGAAGCCATCCATTTACACCGTACTCTTTCAGGACTTCCCAAGGTTTACTTCTATCTACCTTGCCGAAAGCTTTTTCTAGGCCAACAAATGCACAGAAAACTTTTTTGCCCACTCTCAAACTTTTTTCTGTGATTTGCCTTAAGCTAAATATTTGATCCGTACATGGCCTTCCTGGCATAAACTCACTTTGGACTTCCCAAATCTTTTCTTCTGTTATTTTCATTACCCTACGAAAAAGTATCTTTGAGTATATTTTACTTACGGTACTTAATAAGTTCATCCCTCTGTAATTATTGTAGTCGCTTTTATCTCCATTTCTTTTGTATATTGGCATAGATTTACCAGTTCGCCACAGTCTATGTGGTATGTACTAGCCACCGTGTTTAAGCATTTCAGCGTTAATACTGTCTACCCCGGAAGCTTGACCGTTTTTCAAGTTCTTGAATATATCCCTAACCTCAGTGACATAGATTTTCTCAAATTAATTTTCTAACGCATTGTGTTCTACATCACATTTGTGGTTAAATCAATGATACTATCTATAATCCATTAATCCTTATAGATGATTATTTGGGGCTGCATAACAGGGTCATAAAGTATTATAGTATTAAAAATTATGGCACATTCTTATTAGCTCAAGTGTATTAAATATGAACATGTATTGTGCGTTGAATTAGTACTTTATATATCTTTGTATCTATATCGCATATTAACCCTTAAAGCGCACTGTGGGTCACCTATGACCCCGAGCATGTTTTCAACATCATGGTTTTTTCTATAGCTACAAACCTAATTTTTGGCAAATTTAACCTTTATTTTTTATAAAGTTAATCTAAAAAAGTTCTTTGGAATATTTCCAAGTCGAAATTTTAAAACGCTCTTACTGCTTACTTTCGTGCTTGATTTTTAGTCCATGTATTACTAATGTCAACTTTTTTCCTACAATTATGAATTGTTTGATGTCATATTTTAAACACTTAATTTAAAGGGATAAATACAGTGAGATTTTTCAAAAAATGGTCTTTTTGTTAATTATTTGAAAATATGACGCACTATATGCACCTGGGAAGGAGCAAACTGTCACCAAATATCGGCGCTATCAGTTCACTGAAAAAATCGGTTTTGAACAAAGTAAGGGTGACAACAAAAAATATTCGAAATTTTTCTTAATAAGAAGTAAGAGCCAATCTAGTATATCATGCATGCCCTTATTATTTATATTTATTTTCGTACAATTTTTATTTTACTCAGATAAATGTTGTGTTATGTCGAAAGGATGTTTCTTGATACAAATGGAATATGAATATCCTCTTAAATTAAAGGCATAGAGGACTTACAGTTTTCTCAAAAATAATTTTTTTGTCGCAAAGATTATCTGCAGCCTCAGCACTAAGAACGTTGTATCCACACAGGTTATGTGTCCATAGAGTTTTCTATAGAGTTCTTTTCAACTTGTAAGAGTCTTTATTCCGCAGCTTGATGGGAAAAATAAATGAAAAAGAGTTGCGAGTAAGATAAATCAACTTCGAAATTTATTTTAGCACTGGAAATGGACCATGAATTATATGAGCAAATTTTTTAGCGACTTCATTACAATAAGCAATGAAATTGAAGGAATTTACAGAAATCACAGTTAAAATGAAATCATACGTATCGATCGATTCCCCGTATGGATCTGTTTGACGTCCTCGTCGAAGGTCCAGGATTTTTTTTCTGGACGGTGTTTGTATTTCTGGGACGACCTCGTCGTCGCATCTGGTCCACTGGTAAAGGAAATACTCTCTCGGGTGGTCTCGTATAGGGCGTTAAATCGGCAGTCTTCCAATTTTGTAGATAGTTGGCGAACTTTTCTCGATTATTTTATAGGGTCCATCTCTTGCTGGTTCAAACTTTTGAGTGGTGCCCTTAGCTGCCTTGCTAAGCACGCGTGATCGAACAATAACTAGATCTCCCACTTTATGGTCATGGTTTTCACTTCTCTTCTGGTCAGCGTATTTCTTCCGGCGGTCTTGTTCGTTCTCATGTACTTCTCTCACATCCTTCATGACCAGTAGTTTGATTTAAGCTAGTTTTCATTGCGTGGCGGATCGAATATAGTTTCTCAGCCCAATCAGGATGTCGCTCCTCCACAAAAATGGCAATTAAGGGTCTTCATGTCCCTGTTCTTTCTTTCCACAGGAATTGCTTAGGGCTGATAAACTTGATCGAATCCTAGGCAAAACGCTACTTGTTGCATGAGAGCTTACACGAATTGTACTCTGTTATCTGATATCACTCATCGAGGAGTCCTTAAGCGTAGAATGGCTTCATCGATTAATTTTCGAGCATAAACTTCTGCAGTAGCGAGCAATATTTCCACCCATTTTCTGGCAACATCTTCGACGATAAAAATCCATTGGAATCCTTTGGTTGTGAGCGGCAAAGGGCCAAAAAGGTCAATGGAAAGTACTTCGAACCTTCTGTTTGCTGCTGGTGATCTCAATAATCCAGTCGGCATTGAATTTGATGGCTTATACTTCGAGCACATCTGGCATTCTATCATATAGTCGGTGATGAAGTTTCGCATTCCAGCCCAAAAGTAACGAGCTGAAATTCTTCTTAAGGTCTTCTCGACCCCATAGTGTCCAGCTGTTGGAGCATCATGATATTCTTGCATTATGCGTTTTCGAGCACATAGTGGAACTACCCATTGTGCATCTTCTGCATCTTCTGCATCTTCTTCCGGTACGTACACAGTAAAAAAAAGGATCAATTTTGTTGCAGAGTGTTTTGCTCCAACGATCAATTGACTCTCAAGATCATAATGATCTGTCCATTCGGATCAATTTGATCTTATTTTTTGGCTCATTTGTCATACTAAGCAAAATAGCCGCCTGTTCTTAGCGCCGGTGTCATAACGAGATAACCTAAAAATTGTATCTAACCACACGCAAGTGAGAACTACACTTAACAGGTGATATTTTCTAAGATCCAATTTCGTTATTTTTTTAACTTTTCAAGCACACTGCACGATCAGAAACTATAAAAAGCTTGAATATGAGCTCAAGTACTCTAAGAACGTCCGCTATCTTGATTTGACTTCATAGATGAAACCGAATCAGATCATTATAATCTCAAAAGTCGATTATTCACTCCGGCCTATCAAAATGCTCTTGAATTCGGTATCATTTTTTTGCATATCAATATGATATTGATTTCGGTATCATTTTGAACACTTTTTTACTGTGTATCGGCATAATACTTCATCAGTCATTAAACATGCTCGAGATGTCCAGTTTGCGACTTCAGGATGATCTGCTTTCTCGAAGCTGTCAATGATCTTCCTTACTTATAGATCGAAGTTGTTCTTCACTTTGGTCTTTGATCTTCAGCCTTGATAAGTCAACCGAAAAGACGCAGATTCCACATTCTGCTCTATTTTCTTCTATGTAAAAAGGTCGAGAAAGAGTATCGGCGACCAAGTTTGCTTTTCCTGCTTGATAAATGATATTTAGGTCATATCTTTGTAGAGTCAGTGCCTATCAAGCTAGTCGACCGGATGGTGATCTCAAGTTCATCAACCATCGCAGTGCCTGATGATCCGACCACACGAGGATAATTGCTCCGTCTCGATATCCTCGAAACTTTTCCACGGACCATACAACCGTAAGGGCTTCTCGTTCAGTGGTGTTATAGTTTTTTCGACAGGTGTGAGGAATCTCGTAAGAGTTTCGAACGCTAGATTCTGTTCGCTGGACCATACCCATATGGCATTACTTTTCGTCAAGTCGGTGAGTAGTTTCGCTATCTCAGAAAAATTCGGTATTAACCATTGACACAATGTGCACGTCTGAAGAAACTTACGTAAATGTGTCAGATTTCTGGGTGGCGGCATGTTTAAAATTGCTGAAACTTTGTCCGAGTCAGCTCGAATACCTTCTTTGGTGATTACGTGTCCAAGATATTTTAATCCTGGCAGAAGCAAAAACACATTTTTCTCTCTTCCCTCTGAGTTTAAATTTTCTCAGGAGCTCGAACTCCTTTCCTAGGTCGGTAAAATGATTTTCGAAAGAAATGATAAAACGAGCAATTAACGGTTGAAATGTTGCTCCAGAATTTTTAAGCCTGAAAGGCATCCTTTTGAGTCAAAACGTTCCGAAAGATGTGGCGAATGCTGTTTTATCTCGATCTTGTGGCCTAAGAGTGACCTGCCAGTATCCGTTTCGTAGATCAATTGTTGACACAAAATATGTCTTATTAGCATTGTTAAGAGTTCTTCTATTCTTGGCATGGGGTACTTGTCACTCGTCGTGATTGCATTTAATCTGCGAGAGTCTACATAAACTCTTACAAACTCACATTCTTGGATGACGCCATTTTCCTGCATAGGTATCAATTCTTTGGCTAAGAGCTCTTTCTTTTGCGTAGACATTTTACTGGGTGGTGTAGCGACCGGTGGATGATCTCCAGTATCTATTTGATGTTCTGCCTAAGGGGTTGGTTTCCCCCCTATTGCAAAGATGTCTTTATTATCAGATAGAAATTTTTTTATTCTTATGCGTTTACCATCGTTAAGGATGCTTCCTTCATTACTCCGCAAAGTGTTAACAAAGTTCACCGGCACGTTGTCCACTGTAGCTGAGATGTCTTCGTACTGTCTATCATGTTCGGTTGAGTCCCCTAAAAATGGCCAAATTCGTTAAGGTGCATTTATAATTATTTCAGCATCCTCAAGAAAATCTATTCCCAGCAAAGTGACTGACTTCTGTGCTTCAGAGAAAATGATTCTCAAATTCTTGTCCTTTTTTGATAAGTAGTTGGTGCAAGCTATATCCTGCTACACTACTTCCGCCACAAGAGGAAAAAAAATCTGGTTCCATGCGATCCTATAATTTCAATAGGAACCTTAGGCCTAGCGCGTGTCATTTTTTCCTTTTCCGTGTAATCGAGAGTACAAAATTCTAAATTTGTACAGGCCGTTTTAATTTTTGTATTCTTATTACCATTTGGACAATTTCTTCTAACATACCCTAGTGTGTCGCATCCGAAACACTTGATAGTTGGGTTTGTCGAAGGTAGTGGCGCTGGTTGATTATTTTCTACAGATTTCGTGTCCGATGTATTTTCCGTTTTTTAGAATCACTCTCCTTTTCGAGTTTTTCCTTTAAACGTCTACAATAATCTGCTGCGTGTCTAAATACTTGACAAAATTTGGACTTTTTCGAGTTTGGCTTTAAAGAACTATGATCCGACGTAGTAGGTTTCTTCTCGAGTGACTCCATGTGGTTTTCTTCCACTTTTAGGGCGAGGTAATTTAATTTTTGAAATTATTTGCGTTTTCCCGAGGTATTTCTTTTCGAATACGATGTAAACCATTTTCATCTGATATGTTTGTACATTCTTTGTATATTTGTCTCGAATCGATAAACGCATTCACCTCGGTATCTTTATTGCCGTCGAATCGTAATCGTGATAAACACTTGGAGAAATTACCTTGATGAGGCGCAGCAGCGCCAGGCTATGCTGATTGTGCGCCTTCGACTCGAAGCTTTGATATTCTGGAGAAATTCCTGGAATTGCTCGGGCGTGATTCTTACGGCCATATTGGCTTTTTCTAGGGTTTCTTTGGACTGAGAACGAGTTGTCGGTCCTGATTAACTTATTTCCCGTTGTTTATACGTGTTGCCGATTTTCTAGCATTTTCTGCACTGTAGAAAACAAAATTTTTGCGATGTGCCATGCCTACAATTTTCACAAACGACGTGGAAACACTGCGATTTTCTACGGAACTACTTAAAACTTCCGTACAATCACAATTCCTTCTTTTACACTGAGTAACTTGTTATGAAAACTAGCAACGTACCTGTACGTTCACATGTTTATTCGCGCTTTTCCTATTTGATTTTCTTTGTCTCGGCCCGAGTTGAGCGCCACTGTAAAAGTGTTTATTCTGCAGTTTGATGGGAAAAATAAATAAATAAGAGTTCCGAGTAAGGTAAATCAACTTTGAAATTTATTTGAGCACTGGAAATGGACTGTGAAGCATATGGGCAACATTTTTAGTGACTTGATTACAATAAGAAATGATATTTTAGGAATTTCCAGAAATCACAGTTAAAATGAGATCATACGTATCGATTGGCGACGACTTTCTGACTCTCCGGGCTGAATGTTTTTAGGGCCGTGCTATCCATTTGTCTCTCCCTATTCCTGCTGTTACAAACTGCTTTTCTCTTCTGTGGATCCTCACAAAGTCGTCATGTGAGGTTCCCCACTTGGGTATCTAAGGTATTTTGTTTCAGGCGACATTTACTCTACTGACACTCTTTTTATGAACTATTTTCCGCCATACTTTTCTGTCCTGGCATACTTCTCTAGCTTCT
>JAAAKG020143088.1:0-11447 GCA_010014905.2 Druon quercuslanigerum
ATTATTGTCTCTTGTGTCCTACTTCCAAAAAGTTTCTTTTTTTTTACTTTTTAATATATTTTTATAATCAGAGTTAAAAACAAACTTGTAAATATTTTTTGGCATCTCTTTTGTCTCTTGTCCAAGAATTTACTGCTTAAATTTTTAATCTTATTTTTTACGATCGAAAGACAATCTACTCTTCTATTTAAAAATGATTAATAACAAATGTATAGATCTTTTTGGAGTGAAGAACTTTAGTCTGTTAATTTTAGTTTGTATCTTTTGTCACTTTTCGAAAAATGCAATTTCTATTTCATTTTTTTAATAGCTTGTGTTGTTTTTTCCAGAACTAAATCTTTTACTTTTAATGTTGTTTTTATGTTAAAAAAAGAACTATTTGAATTTTCAACTATTCGCCAAAATTGAAAAAGTTGCCATGATAATCTTGTAATCGATTATGAGAATTTTTCTTTACGCTATTTTAAATAATATTGTATGTAAAATGGTATTTATAAAAAATCGTGTTTTTTCTAGGTTCAATGAACTTTTGTATAAAGAAACAATGATTAAAAAGGGCACAGATCTGTGCCGAAACGCATCTCAGCTTTAACAACAAGATTTTACAACAATATTAAACGCTTTAACTGGTATTAGCCACGAATTGAATATTTTATTTAATTAATCAGTTTCACTCAAAATAATAAAAAAAATTTTATTATTTCAATATATACTTTTTTGAGGTCAAAAATGCAACTTTTTTTAAAATTAATTACCATAATTTCTCTATAAAAGTTTAACTATTTGGCTAAAAATTCATGTATATTGCTTTAAAATTGTAGAAAGTGTCCAGTAAACAATCGATATTTATAAAAAAATTTATTGAAGAAATAATTTTAGGAATAATTTTATGAACAGAAATAATAAAAAAAAAATAAATTTAAAAATAAAAGATTATTAATCAGTCGAACTTCAAATAATTATTTCAGTAGAAACAGTCAATTTCAAATTTTATAATGTTGAATATTCTATTGTTATAATTTTCAATTGAAAACTATTTCAATACACTAGCAAACACTTTATTATTTGAACTTGTGCAGAAAAAGTACCGATAGATCCTCGATTAGCCTTACTTTGAACCAATGTCAGTAGAAAAATCTATTTAGGTCAGACGCCAGATGAAATACAGAAAATCCTGAATAATTACGTAAATTATATTCAAATTTGAATCTACGAGATATATTTCTACTTTAACTAAAATTTAAAATCAAATTTTGGGTAGAAATTGTAACCTAATTATTTTTGTCTATTTCAACTTTCAAAAGTTTTAACTTGATACAAAAAGTAAATAAATGTACATACAATGTTTTTCAAATTGAGCTATAAATCTTATGCCTGCAAAATTTGTAAATTTGTAAGGTCTTACTTTTAAACTGAGGATTCCTGAATGGTGAAAAAACAATTCTTGAAAAGCTTCCAATTTTTATGATATTATTTGCGTGTGAAATAATTAACAGATAAATGAACGAATTTGTCATGAAAGGAACTTTCTTCCGACTTCTTTCCTCTTTCCATTCCATAAAGAGGTGAGAAACTTCTGAAGAATATTTAAGTTTTTTAAATATTTAACCGAACAGCTTCTTGAATAATTTCCTTTAAAGTGTGAAAAGCGATATCAGGTAACGACGGAAGTTCATTTTCAGACGGAAAATCTCTCCATCCTAAAAGAGCAGTTTGAATTCTTTAATTGGCTTCTCCCGATACCTTTGAGTATCGTTTGCTCTTTAAATATTTCATATTTTTCAACAGAAAGGGCAAAATGAAAATTCTCATTAAATTAAAGCGGAAAAATTTTATTTTCAAGTTCGGCTATAGGTGATTTTGAAAATGTTTAGTCAATTATTTATGGTATTCTTAATTTTAATTACTTTTGCGATGTTAATTTCGTTCTTAAGAAAATTGAAATCAAAGGATTATCTATCTGTTTTTAGTAATCTATTTTTTGTTGCCTTTTTTATGTAATTTATTATCGTATTAAAAATTATAAACATTTGTAAAAAAATGTTATTTGTTTTTCTAATGTAATTAATAAATAATTACTCTCGTGAGACGCACAGTGAAAAAGAGGGTTTTTGGGTTTGAAAAGTTCTCGTGATCGTATTTCTCAGTCAATTTTAAAGTTTCTTGTTCTGAATTAAAAATTATTAAAGTTTCAAGAAGTTTTGCAAATTGGTAATAACTGTTATTTAAAAATAAAATTCCTTTATTCTCTCAATTGTTTTGAAGACTAAAAAATGGATATTTTTATTTTTTTGAACAAGAATTGTTCTTGAATCTCCTTTTTCAGTGTCAAAATATAATACATAAAATAAAATAAAAATAAATTATTCTGCGAAAAATAAAAATTTTATAAGTTAAACAACTCCAAATAGTTGAATTTAATATTAAAAATAAAGTTGTTATCTATTACTGTTCACTTTCAATTATTCTTGAATTTAACATAATTTAAGAACCCTGTCAGTATAAATAATACCTCGAAACACCAAAAATAAAGTACATCGCATGCTTTTCAGAATTTGCTCATTAAAATCGAGAAAAAAGGAAATTTTATTTATAGTGAAGATTTCGCTTTATCTGAAGTAAATTTTCCAATTTTCAAAATTATGATTTTTGCTCATTTTGTAGTTCAAATTCATCACTAAAAATTAAACTAATCCTTTTTTGAAATTTTGTTTCAAAATATAAATATTATATTTTTTTTTAGTTGAGAATCCGTTATTCTACGAAAAATGTGATTGAACTTTTTTTCTTCTTCTGGAGTTAAAAATCTCTCGATTGCAAATTCAACACTTTGGTTGAAAATTCATTTGTTTTTGCTCTTTGGAATTAATTGTTTGTATCTGCAAGTATAACTTTTTTTTCTTGTAATTTAAAAACTTTTTCAACTTAAATAATCAACTATTCGTTTAAAAATGTTTTTTTTTTATAAAATTAATCATTTTTGTTAAAACTTTATATTTTTGAAAACTTAACTATTTGGTTAAAAATATTTATATTCATGGTTGAATATTCTATAGTTTAGTATGAAAAGTTTATCTCTTGTATTAAAAATGTTAGTATTGTGTTGAAAATTTGACGTTTTTGGTATAAAACTAATTTTCTTGGCTGAAAATTCAGCTTATTAGTAAAAAATTTATTTTTTTATTCGAAAGTGTTGCTCCTGTTAAAAATTGTTTGTTTCTGCTAAAAATTAACCGATACCATTTCAGAGAAAAGTTATCTTTTTCTTTCAAAATTGAATTATTTTTTGAAAGTCCATGTATTTTTCTAAAAATATTCATCTTTTTGGTAGAAAATTAAACTAATTTATTCAAAATTCGATGTCTTGGTTTAAAATTCATTTTTTAACTTGAAATTTAACTATTTCATTTATGGTTAAAAAAACATTCATTTTTCGCCAGAAAAATTGTTTTTCTTTATGTCATTTTTTAATTAGACACTTAATGATATTATTTTAGAAAGCTTTATAATTTGTTGAATACAATTTTTCTATTTTAAAAAAAATGCATTGAAAAATTCATAATTCTTTAATCAATTTTATAACTTTGAAAAATAATTTAATAAACAAATGCATTAAGAATACTGACAGAAGGCAAAAATTTACTCTCCACAGATGCCCAAATAATTCATTTGTTCTTAAATTCGTTTACGAAAATTATCAAATTTATCAATTAATCATGAATGTTGCTGAATTTACTATTCCCCAATAATTCTTTTGTCTAATAAAATTTGCTAAAAAATTATAAAATTGATTAATAAATTATGAATTTGTTCTGAAATTATCGGCGAACTTCCCTATTAAATAAGTTATCATAGAAAAGCAATTTTTTTCCCACAAATGTCTTACCTATGATTTTGTTTATTAAATTTGTTTAAATAATTAAAAAATTTATCAATTATTCATGAATTTTTCTAAAATTGTCATAAAGTTCCTACCTGCAAGGACTAGAACTGAAAATAAATTCTGCAGACAAAATGCGCAAATTAAAACTGTTAAATTTTTAATTAAATTTGTTTTAAAAAATTGAGAAGATTTATGAACAAATTATAAATTTTTCTGAAATCATCAGTTACTAATTTAAAAAATGACATGGAAAATAACTAATTTTCTCTAGAAAAATGATTTATTAAGGCATTCGTTTATTGAATTTGTTTATAATATGAACAATAGTAATAATCAGATAAAATGTTTTAATAACTATATTGCTTTTATCAAAATGACTCGCAATATAACTTAGCCGCACTGAAAAATATGACATCGGAAACGATATTAGAAATGACGCCAGAAACGACGCCGGAAATGACAACGTAACCAACGTTGGAAACATGTTCGGAATTTGGGAGCGGAGCCGACGTCGTTTCCGGCGCTGTTTCCGGCGTCGTTTCCGACTATGTTTACTGTGTGAATTTTTTTTTGTAATATATATTTATAACTATGATGGTTTTAAGAAAATATTTATTTGAATGACTTAAATGTGAATTGATAGAAAGAAATATATTTTAAAGTCATGCAAATATTTTATTGGCTCTAAAAACAAGTTCCCCAAATCATATTTTTAAACATTTAAAGCAAAAAAATATCGCTGGATGAACCTAAAGCAGAAAAATTCGACGAAAAATCGACCTCCAGCTGGAATCGAACTCGTGTCCGTCGAGTGTGAAGTCCAACAATGACAACGACGCTACCGCCACACGCAAACTCTGAAGCGAAAAGCAGTTATTAACCCTCACTCACCATACCTGCCAAAAACATGTCTTCGAATATATTGAGATATATATCATGTGTTGTTATTATTGCGTTATATATTGTGTTTAGATAAATATCTATTCATTTAGTTAAAGGACATATTTTCTTTTATTACTAGCATTATATTATTCATGACAAACAAGAATTTATTCCAAATAAGTAATTATTTTATTAAATCAACCATTTATTAATTTAATGTAATTTTTTTAAACAAATATTTTTTTAAAATGAAGAAATATGTTGTTAAATTCAATATCCATATTCTTTATTGGAAAAAATATTCCTTTGTCATTTATGGTGAGGGTTAGTTATGGCCTCAGAGTTTCCATGTTGCGGTAGCGTCGTTGTCATCGTTGTGTACTTTACCCTCGATGGACAAGAGTTCGATTCCTGCTGGAGGTGGATCTTTCATCGAATTTTTCTGTTTCAGATTCATAAAGATTTTAAATTGTCCGATTTCTACTATTTAAATATGCATAATAATAACAATGTTAATTATAATTTAAGTTGAAGAAACCACAGTTTTTAATTTAAGTAAAGATGTATTACAATTTAAGTACAAATTACTTTATTACACTCGTGCATTGTTTAGGTAAAAGAAAAATATTTTTTAATCAGAGGGATATTTTGTTGCTTCAAATGTTGAAAAATCTGATGTAGGGAAATAGGTTTTTGAGTCTATAAAAGATTTTATTGACTTTAAAATATATTTCTTTCTATTAATTCACATTTTTATATTCGAAGAAATATTCCCCAACAACCATCATAGTAATAAGTACATATTAAAAAGAAAATTTCACATCGGAACCGTAGTTGGAAACGACGCCGGAAACAACGTCGGCTAAACCTAAAAACCAGTTGCGAAATACGACTGGACAACAAAAACATCCGTGAACACATGGATTTTCAGAATACAATTCTTATCCAATTTTAACTTTTCTCAACTGAAATCTAATAAAATTTCACATAAAACTTTCACGGCCGATTAAAAAAATTCTCTTCATTTATTTGTTCATTTAATAACGAAAATGAAGAAAAATAATTTTTGACTTTTGAAGCATACCGGTTTTTGAAAACTCCTTTGATTCAATTAAAAATAACTAGAAAACTGAAAGCAACTATAAAAAAAGGTCCAATAGCAATGCAAATGATTAAAAATGTACTAAATTTTTTATAAACAATCAAGTTAATAAAAATGATTTCTTAAATTCGTGAAAAAGCGTCACTTGATTCGCACTAAATTTAAACAATTTATGGAATAAAAGAGTTTTCTAGTTGAATTAATGAAATTTAATTATTAATTTGTAATTTTAAAAGCAACAGTTATAAATAAATATTCATATTAGGTATTTTCGATGAAATGAGTAAAGTTTTTCTCTGTAATCGATCACACATTAGTTGTAAATAAAACCTACGTATAATATTTTGCCACCAAATAAAAAATAATAACTATTGACCTATTTCTAGAGATACAACCTTGATTTTTTCGATGTAATTAACTGCAAATATCTTACTTCTAGATTTTTTAGAACATTTTCATGACACTAAACGATTTATTATTGTAAAGCAATATTTTAAACCTATTTTAAAATTTTTATATATTAATAAATAAAATACGGCTTTTTTCTCGAAATTAACCTCCAGTTATTTAGCAATTATTTTTTGCTATAATCAATAACATTTGATAATTTTTTAACCAAACTTATTTAATTAATGCATTATTTGGCTATTTTTCAGCATTTAAACTTATTTTTTGTGTAATCAACTGTTAATAAAACATTTTTTGAACTTCTTTTAATAGAACGATAACGTACTAAACAAATTTTTCTCAGCTAATGCATTTATAAACTTTATTTATATTTTCCTTAGCAATATAATTAAAATTACTAAGCCATAATCCCTTGCCATCATTTGATAAAAATTGATAATTTATTGAAGAAACCTAATTAGTACTTGACTTTCTTTCTCGGTTAATGGAATTGATCAGTTTATTTTCAAAATAACCTACTACGATAAAATTAACTGTGAAATACTTGTAAAAATCTTATATTATATAAGGTGTATGGACACTTTAATTAAATTACAAATAAAAATAAGAATAGTGGATCGTTATGTAACTATTAAAAAAAGCTAAAAATGTTTTATTAACTATTGATTAAACAACAGAAAAAACAGTTTTAAATTCTAAAAAATAGCCAAATAATAAACTTGTTCAATAATTTTAATTATAAAATTATCAAATGTTATAGTTTCATGGCAAAAAACCATTGCTAAATAACTAAATAACTAAATAACGTAACTCAGTAGACAAAGCGGTATTTTATTTATAAATACATTATATAATAAAAATTTGTTTAAACAATTGTTATTTACAATACAAAATCGTTTACTTTCATGAAAATGTTCCTAAAATTTAGAAATCAGTTATTTACAGCTAATTGTATAGAAAAAATCAAGTTTGTTTTACCAGAAATAGCCAAATGGTGCGTTTGTTAATTAAGGTTGTTTACAAAGTTATTAAGTTTTATTCGGTGGCCAAATATTATACTCAGGTTTTATTTCCCACTAGTATGTGATCGATTATAGGAAAAACTTTACTTATTCCATCAAAATACCTGATATTTGTTTGTAAAAATTGATATAATAATAACAAATTATTTATTAACTTTTACTAATTCGACTAAAAAATGTATTTTTTCCATGATTTTTTTTAATTTAGTGAGAATAAAGTGATGAATCGCCGCCAATTCCCACAAAACCATTTTCATTCACTTATTTGCTAATTTCGTTTTTGTATTTCATTTCATTTTTTCTAATTTTACTTTTGTAAATATATAAATGTAAAAATTAAATTATAAATATATGCAAAGTTCGTAGCAGGATGAGCATGGTCTGGGTGCCCCCGCTCGGATGTGATCCATATTGCGAGAGCAAGTGGCTACCCTTATAAGATAAATTTACCCCAAGTATCAACTAAAAAAAAATTTAAGAAAGTTATAAACAAATTTTGAAATATCAAAAAAACCAATTTTCTCAAAAACGGCTTTACCGATCATGATGGTCCAAATATATGTTATAAAGGGTACTAAGGAAGTTCCGAAAAAAATTCAATAATCAATTCTGTTGATTATAAGAGGATAGAAAAAATTATTAAAACATTTAAATAATTCTTTTAAAAGGAAGTACTTCTGGAACACCAACCATTTTTCTTCGATATTATGCTCACATTCAAGGCATCAATATATATTTTTGCGAAAATGATCAAAGCATTACTTCATAGTTAAAAAAAATAAAAACTACTTTTTGGCCCCTTAAATGCATGCAATTCAATGTGAATGAGGGGCGAACCTAATTTTTAGCTTATGACGCAGTAAGTTATACGCAATGGTGTAATAAAATTCAGATGCAACAACATTATTCGACTGAAAACAAATTTTATCGTGAATTCTCTAGTCATAGTGTCCATCGATTATAAGTAGATAGAAAAACACTTCTTTTTGTTTACTGCTGATATTCGTCCTAGGATGCATTATGGAGATCGCCAGTCAGATTATCATCCCTTACTTTATTTACACTATATACAACTATATTCATACTGTATTAATAACTTAACAAAACATATATACACTATATATACACACGATACCCAACAGTTTACATATGTACACTTCAAATGCACAAAACGTATGTATATTATTTTGAAGCTGCGTATTAGTCATCGTCACTGTTTCCTTCGATGACAGAATGAATATTCTGTATATAATAATGTATATAAAGTATATATGTTCTGTTAAGTTATTAATACGGTATGTATATTTTTGTATATAATGTAAATAAATTAAGGGATGATAGTCTGACTGGCGACCTCCACGTGGTGCATCCTGGGCAAACATGAAATTAGTTTGGCGAATGTCAGCATTAAACAAAAAGAAGTATTTTTCTATCTACTTATAATCGATGGGCACTATGACTGGGGAATTCACGATAAAATTTGTTTTCAGTCGAATAATGCTGTTGCATCTGAATTTTATTACACCATTGCGTATAACTAACTGCGTCATAAGCTAAAAATTAAGTTGGCCCCTCATTCTCAATTAATTGCATACATTTGAGGGGCAACAAAGTAGTTTTTATTTGTTTAAACTATGAAGTAATGCTTTGATCATTTCCGCAAAAATATATATTAATGCCTTGAATGTGAGCATGACATAGAAGAAAAATTGTTGGTGTTCCAGAAGTACTTCCTTTTAAAAGGATTATTTAAAAATTTTAATAATTTTTTTTACCTTATAATCAACAGAATTGATTATTGCATTTTTTTCGGAACTACCTTAGTACCCTCTATAACATATATTTTGACCATCACGATCGGTAAAGCCGTTTTCGAGAATATTGGATTTTTTATTTTTCAAAATTTGTTTATAACTTTCATACATTTTTTTTTATTTGATACTTGTGGTAAATTTATCTTATAGGGGAAGCCACTTGCCCCCGCAATATGAATCACATCCGAGCGGGGGCACCCAGACCATGCTTATCCTGCTACGGCCTTTCAAAATAAATGGTCGAATAGATTTTGATTTCTAATGTTCACGAACTTCAAAAACATTGCTCGCGAGAAAATCGATTTAAAGTTTTTCTTCTCGAAAATCAATAATTAGACGACAATAAACGTGTATAATTTTTTATACTTAAAGAGAATCAAAAATTCCAGTTCCGTAGAGTGAGTGCTTTTAATCATGATATCCAAAGCGTCTTTTTGCTCCTCTTGGCGGTATACGAATCGAACAAAAGGCGCGGTCGCTTCGCGCTGCTGCTAAGCAGGTATACGAATCGAGCAAGAGGCAAGGTCGCTTGAAACGCTATATCTTCGTTATGGTTGCTCCGATTTACTTGAAATTTGAATACAATATTCTAGAAATGTTGTACATTCAGAAAAAAATATAAAAAAATTTATTCAACAAATTTGCACTAAAACCCTTCCCCACCCTTAATGGCATTTGAAAGCTTAACGGCCTCAGAATAATGTTAATTTTGTCTTAACGAGGAGCTCTTATTAGAATTCCTTTTGGAAAACATAGACTAGTTGGCGATTTCTGACAAAGCATGCTACTTTAGTACCTTTTGAATAAACATTTTAAAATATAAACAGATATTTTTATTGCAGTTCCTTTTAAAAACAATATAATTGTTAAAGTAATAAACGGGAAAAAATATTTGGTCAAAAAGTCTATGTGAATTAAGTTATAAATCCAAAGTGCTACAGGAAAGAAATAGTTAAAAGTTAAGCTCGGATAAAGCCCCGATGCAGTCAATTAGTTGTCGACAATAAAGGCTTCAGTATAGTTTGACCTTTATTGATTTTACCTATGCTCAGTAACATATTTTTTTTTTGTTTAATTCTTTTTTGTTTTTAAAAACTTATGTAACTTTTAACGAGAGCGTATTTTTGCCAGAGGAATCAGATGTATTATTTAATTGCTTCGAAACTTTCACTGACAACGAATTTATTTTTAATGACATACAAAACACATTTCGAATGACTAAACATCGTTTCTTTTCGAGATACAAAAAATATGAATGTCCCACATCTATGATTTAGGAACAAAAAATGATAAAAGGCACTCAAATAGAGTCTCGACAGTCGAGATGGCTTAGCTCTTTTCTTTTCAATGCGACAGTAAATACTTCAAGTGAGAGCTTTTCTGATCTGGAAGTGGAGCACACAAAAAAGTTCGTCGAATTGCCCTCTTCCGGAAACGCGCTATTTTGTTCTTATGCGATCGAGTCTTAAGACCATCTACGAAACCTGCAAAAAAGTATAAAGAATAACATTTGACCCCTAACTGACCTTTGTCCTTATTACACTTGACCTAAGACATTTGGTCCTCAACATTTAACCCCTTAATTTTGACCACATACACTTGATCACTAAAGGATTGTCTCCAACATTCGACCCCTGACTTCTGATCATGACTCGATGTTAATCTTATATTCAGTCCTTTGACCGAAGCTTCTTTGCGGACGTTCTCGAAAGTGGGGTTACACTGCATGGTGTGCAGAAATTCAACTACATTTGGATAAATTTCTCATGTGCCTTGTACATCAAGGTGAAGTGAGATTCATAAGACACATTCTAAATATGCGTAACAAGAAGAACCTCTTAACACTTTCGAAACAGAGTTATAGAAGATTTAATAGCATTGCAGTTTTTTAAAATCGCTTAACTGATTATGTTTAGTACGTCCAATGATATCTAATATTCTGAAATTTTCAATTTGATCCATATCTTTAAAAATTACATTGTTCCAGATTAAACAAAAATACGATGCTCTTATAATAGGGATGTTTCTTAAAATAAGATAAAATAGTTATTCGTGATACAAATAACGATACAATACAAATAACAATACCAGAACTATACAAATATCGGAGTCGAGACGTAGCCGAGACACATACTATTTTTTATCGCACCAATCAATCATAAGTACAAATCGGATGCATAGAGTCCTAGTACAAAACCCCGACAGGGTCTAGAGACGGAGTCTGGTAATGAGCGTAGGGTGAGAAGTCACCATTAAGCTGTTTCCCTTTCAGGGTAGGCGTGACTCACTCGGTGGGGAGGGGAGTAGTGTGAGGAAGGGGTTATAAAATTTTTAGA
>JAAAKG020143089.1:0-11447 GCA_010014905.2 Druon quercuslanigerum
CTTTGGTAAACCTTCCTTTTTTATCATCTTATACCATTTATTATATTTTGATTCCTCAATCATCCCCCATCTTTCTACTAATTGTCTTTCCCTGTCCTTTTTTTCCAATTCTTCATAGTTTACTCCAGTCCTGTCTTCTATGTCTCTGGCATTCAAGAACTCCCTCCTTTCTTCTTCCAATCGTTAATTCTATCGGCCTCCCTCTCCTCTCTTGGTTTACTCTTTTTCTTCTTCTTTCTCTATTTACTACCTTCCATACCTCTTCTTCCGTCCTAGCCTTCTCGCTCTTCCTCAAACCTTTTATGCTCTTCCTCTTTCTTTTGATCACAGAACTCAGAATACTCTTTCTTTTTTCTCCTATATTCTTCCCCATTACTTTTTTCTTTTCTCCATTTTCTTAATTCATTTCTGACCTTCTTTTTCTCTTTACACTTCTCATCCCATCCACTTCTATTCCTCTCTTTACTAACTTCATTTTTGTTTGTGGACTCTAATCCTCTTTCTACTTTATCATTTTTTCCATCTCATACACATTTTCCTCTCCCATTTTCATATTTCTAACCTTTTCTCAAAACTTTTCTTTTCCTTGCCTTGACCGATCCCCTTTACCTACACTTTATCTTTGCCCCCTTTTTATGCATATTACTACTACTTTTTTCACCCTCTAATGTCACTATTAATGGAAAGTGATCCGAATCAATATAATCACCTACCTCTTAATACCTCTAATTTCTTGACCTTCTCTCTTACCTCATCATCCACTATCACATAATCAATTACCATTCCCCTTTCTCCTCCTGAAAAGAATCTAGCATTCATTCATTTTGTCCACACTAAAGCTCCTATGTTACCACACGCTTTTCGCGTGTTTTTAGTGTCGCGACATTTTCTTTTATTTCAATGTAACAGTTTATTAGTATACGTCAGTTTGAAATCTCGGAAAATATCCTTTCCAGTTACTTAAAGTAACATGGAGTTGTTCTATTGATATGGAAATGCTTTAATGTTGATTTTGAACTTTTGAACCATGAAAATGACTATGATTTTCATGACAGAAATAACTTTTTTTTAAGGCCATGTGACGAGAGGGTCACGTGACCAAAAAGCTGGTTTGTTCCGCTTAAAATTTAGAAGAAAATAAAAATAGGAAGCTATATCGGTGAACAAAGTTTTTTTTTTAATTACTAATTTGGAGACATACCGACTGTGCTGTACAACCCTGCAAGCAATTTTCAGTGTTGTCAAAAGGGCTAGTTACGAGGTATATAGTGATCAAAGTGGGGCAAAACAATAAAAATCGCTCACGAACATTATACACAAATAATGCAGAATCTAATGTTTGCGCCTCAAATGCAAATAAACAAATTTTGTCTGACATACGTATCAGTTGTTTCAGAGCAGCACTAGCGCAGCGAGTAGTCACCTTCGAATTTCTACGGGTCTGTTGGTAATACAGATTGTATGATTACCGACAGAGTAAGATAGAAGTCAAACTTCTGCCGTAAGGCCTAAATGCGTCGGTCAACCTTTCGTATTTTCATAAATAAACTTTTTTCTTCCACTAACTCTTTGCCTTTGCACAAACGGTCCTTTAACATTTATTAATCTTTTCTAACAAAATTTTTCGCGTTATTTAAACTTTATTTTTAAATAGGTGTAAGTAAATATTCATCTCAGGACTGCCTTGAGCAGCTGTTACACTCGTGACATGGCCTTAAAAACCGGCATTATGGCAAATGTTTAATTGTAGGGCATAGCGCAATAGATTTTACTGTAATTTTATGGTTAGTTGTTGTCCTGACCTCTTAAAGAACAGTAACACATTTTTTACTAAAATAATCTAACCCATCGCTTTAAATATCAAATGATACTTCATGATATGATACATATTAATAATTTATTTATCAGATTTAAAATTCTAAAATCTAAGGTTTTTTTGGCTTAAAAAGCGAGGGGCTGTTCGCTGAGTTACGATGAGTCCAAGAATTCTTGATTTTCGAAGGGTACGCGATCTCGAATCTGAGTTGAGCTAAGTGAACATTCTATTCTGGCTTTGAATTTTTTTATTTCTTTGATCGATGTTTTTTCATAATTGATCGGTTGTACGGATAAAAAAAGTTTTTTCCGAAAAAAATGCTCCAATCAATTCAGAAAATGAAACAATCGACATATCAAAAAATAAGACAGGACATTCTTCTTCATAAGGGGTTCTATAACTGATGCTTTTACGCAATATTCAATACAAAAGATAGTGCAGACCTAGAACTGCACACAGAATTGCACCTGACCTCTCGCGGTGACATCATTGCAAAAAACAAGTTTTTTCAAAAAACACCATTTTTTCTTTAATCTCATGTAGTTTTTGACATAGTTTTGATGCTATAAATATGTTTTTGGATTCTGTTAGTGTTTAAAGTTCTCTTGCAAAATCGGTCGGGAAGGGTTTACAAGTTTAAAATTTAGAAAATGGTGACGACTTAGTAAGTATATAAAGTGGATTTATATTTTTTCATTCTTTTACTGCATTTGTCCATTTATAAGGAAGACATCCTGTGATCTTTATGCGGACTGAAAACTTATTGTGGACAGGAGAAATACACTTGGATGTCCATCATAATGAGATGGCTTATGACTATTTGAAGAATGTTTCCCCTCTCTTACTTCTAAATGGAAACGAAAGACAGGATTATTCAGCGAAATGTTTCAGTTAGTAAATTAGGTATTGCAGGTTGAGAGGGGGACATCCAAGATGTCATCATTTCTTTCCATGTCATGAAAAAAATAGAATATCGTCCCATGCAATTAGTATTATTGCTTGCCCTTCAGCGTGTAGACATCTTACGAGCTGATGTCATGTTTTACAAAGAAGTCCAGAGAATCAAAACGTTACTTTTTGAAAAACCTATAAGATTATCATAACGTTTTTTTTAATTTTCTTGAAAAATCGAAAATTCAAATTTACATCGCAAAAGAAATACAACAGAACCGCGTTTTAGTCATCCGAAGTTCAGTTATTCCTATAATTGCTAGCCCATGGAGTTTCTTTTCGTGTAGAAAATGTAACATTCTTGTAGATATTTTGCCTTTTTTTAAATTTAACTGCATATTTAGTTAACAATTAACGTTTTTTTTTATTTTAAAATTGAACTACTCTATCAAAAGTGCATTTCTTGGCGAAAAGAAAACTTTAAAGTACTTCGCTTGGATTCTTAAATACATATAAGTTCCTCTAGAATCCCAAGGTGTTTATATTTCTTTAAGTTTTGAACTAATAAATGTTTGTATAAATCTATGTTTCACATAAACTTAAAATGCGCCGACTGAATTGAGAGAAACATGTATACATGAACATTATAAATGTATTATGGAGATTAATGAAAGTATAAAATTTCCTTAACAAAATTTTTCTTCTTTTATACCTGTAAAAGTTAAAGTTTAATTTTTCCCCATTTTTTTCTTGAAAAAATCACCCCTATTTTCCCTTTTTTGAGCTCTTTTTATGCTGTGTACCCTGTAAAGTACTAGTCAGCACCCGATTAGGGTTCGAAAAGACAGTCTAGATTATACCCTAACTGGACTGGTAATTCCAGTAGGGCCTTCTGCCCTGGTAATTTTCTACAAGGTGTGCGCGCGACTGTCGGTTACGCGCTTCACGCTCGATAATATATTTATCTTGAGCTTCGCGCTCGATAATGTATTTACCTCGCGTTACGCGCTCGGTCTTTGTATATTCCCCACACTTGTGCACAGACTTTTAAAAACTAAAGGTCAAAGTATCGACAGAAGGAATTTGGTGATCGTGTATTCTCTTTTGTTAACCCTTGTGTTACTAATCGGGTACCCAGGTACCCATCGACGTACATTTGGTTAAATTAATTTTTCCCCTGAAAAAATTGGCTAAAATCCTCCTGGATCTCCACGATTTTACCGAATTACACCAAATTATGCATTGAAAAATTAAAAAAAAATTTTAACAAATAAAGTTTTAACGTTGTAAAAAAGTACATGTATAACCTAACCGAGTACCCGGGTACCCCTATACAAAAATTATGGAATCTGCGCATTATATCATAATATAAAAAATATTTTAAGTCTATAAAGAAGTAAATAACGATTAATAAATTACTTATAATATATAATATTCATTTTTAATTGTTTATTAAGTAGATTTAGTAAGTATAATAATAATAAGAATTACATTTGACAAAATTGTTACATTATTACAAAAAAATTATGGAATTGTTGATTTTTATAAACTAATACAAAAAAAATAATGAAATTTATACATTTTAATAGATAGATTTGAATAATTCATTCAAAAATACTTATGATTGTTGATGGAATTCTAAACAATTAGTGATTTTTACTGCATGTTCAACACAGACTGGCTTTCCGCATACATTGCAGTTTTTTCTTGTCTTCCTTCGTTTGCGAATAGGTTGCTTGTTGCAAATGTAGCATGGTCCAGTTACAACTTTTCTGCCAGTGTTGTCTCGTTGATGATGGTCAGCAGCAACCTCCACCATAATTGATCTTTCGAGGCAGCAATTGATCGCCATTTTTGTTGATTCGTGTCGCATAATTTGCTGATTTGAAGCTCGATTTTCGATCATCGGCATTGCTAGTTCTTCTGCAAGTTGTCGCCAAAAAATTCTTCTTTGATTGGTTTTTTTTTAGGAATCATATTATTATTTTCATAATAAATGAAGTAAGCAGCAAGAGAGGCAATATCAAGGATGTTGAGGAAAAAAGCCAGTGGCCATCTGCACGTTTGTCGTTGCGTCGTATATCTGCCGCACATTTGATCCATAGTATCGACACCGGCTTTCATTTTATTATAAAATAAAAATCATTGCTGGTTTTTTATGAGGTGCATCAGAAATTTGAGCATCGTTATGCATCGTGCTAAGAAGTATTACAGCTTTTTTTTCTAGGCCTATGCAGAGCTAGAGCGCATTTTTACCCATAAAGCTGTACATGGGTACCCGGGTATCCTGGTTAGTTAACAACGTAAGTTTTTTTGGTTCGTAACACAAGGGTTAAAGCTCCTTCGGCTTTCATAAACACATTCTCATCACGTATCTCGTGCTTCGCGCTCGAGTTTTTCCCTCAACTTGTATATAATTTCCATAACTGTATATTATTAGAATTAATAACATGCATTTGCATTAAAACGCACGTAGATTAATTGTCTCGTTGAAAAAATGCACATTCTCAGAAAAAACTTTTGTTATTAAACATTTTATTGCAAACTTCTGAAGTTTGACTTCTATCTTTTTCTGTCGGTAATCATGCAATCTGTATTACCCATAGACCCGTAGAAGTTCGAAGATGACTACTTGCTGCACTAGTGCTGCTCTGAAACAGCTGATACGTATGTCAAACAAAATTTATTTGTTCGCATTTTAAGTGCAAACATTAAATTCTGCATTATTTGTATATAATGTTCTTTAGCGATTTTTGTTGTTTTGCCACACTTTGATAACTATAAATCTCATAACTAGCCCGTTTGACAGCATTGAAAATTGCTTGCAGGGTTTTATAGCACAGTCGGTATGTCTACAAATTAGAAATTTAAAAAAACTGTTTGCACAATTCTATATATTTAGGAGCAGAGACAACTTCCTTCGTTCCTTCTATTTAGCGTACCAAATTTTTAACACCATATTTCATTCCGTGTGGACGTAAGTTGGGAAAGAAAAGTTTCTATAGGTTCCAATTTTTATATTCTTCAATTTTGTTTCAAAATTTCGATCAGAACAAAGCAGGCTCTATTGGACAAATTATTAAAGAGTTAGCGTGGCTAAAATAAGGGTTATTAAATAAGACAAGTATCAGTTTCGATTGTTTGAATCATGCATATCGCCCACTTCAAAGAATGTTCGAACGCGAAGTGCTCAATATTTCGAAATAACTGAAACAATCACTGTTTCAAAGCAGCAAGGGTGATGAAATACGATCAAGATCAAGTGTGGCCGTAGCGAGAAGTGAACGGTATATATGATTAGCAAATGCGCACTTAATAATGATCTTATTTTAGAAACGTTGTAGCCGTGAAACTGAGTGTTTCACTTACTTTCGAATATGGAACGCTTCGCGTTCAGAAGTTGCGCACAGCGGGGGATTTATATAATTGGTATTACCTCCAATCGAACGAAGCTCACTTTGCATCCTTTCTCCACTCAAAGCCGTTGTTGACCAGAAACAGTGAGTGTCGTAGTTGATTCTTAATAAAGAGCGCTTAACGGTGGAGCGTCGCCCGAAGAGGTCGATATATATGATTGAGACAATTGCACATGATTAAAACCTTATTTTAGAACCCATGCTGCCCTGAAAAAGTGAGTGTTGCAGTTCATTCAAAATTTTGTGCGCTTCGTGGTCAAACATTGTGAGAACTGGGCGACATATATTATTCGAACAATCGTACTTGATACTGCCTTTATTTCATAACCATTCCTGTCCTGCAATAGTAAGCTTTTCAGTTCTTTCCAAATATTGAGCGCTCTGCGTTCCAGCGTTTCGAAAAGCGCGCTATGTGAGCCGGACATAATGCTTATCACATTTTAATGTGTGATATTGATTTTGAGCGCTTGGCGCCGTATAGCGTTTAAACTGTTAATTTAAAAAAAAAAAAGTATGGATATTTCATTGGGGCTTTATAACCTACAAGATTACCAAGTTATAACCACATTTACCAAAAGACGTTTTCCCATGCATTATGTGCGGGGTCCTTTGCAAAATGTCGTAGGAAAGAATTATTGACCAGGCATTCTTTGTTGATTCCGTACGCAAATTCAGCCTATTCGCTTAAAATAGCCAAATTATGAACTTATTTAAAAAAGTTGTTTAAATAATTAATAACTATTTTAAAATTGAAAAATGTCGTAGAATAAAGTCATAAAAAAATTGTTAGTTTTCGCCGTAAATCAGTTGAGAAAGGGACCTTTAGGTCTGCTTTTTTTAAATTGGTATTATCCTCAAAGAAAGTTACATACAAAAAATTTTCTGAGAAAAATCAAGAAGACGCAATTTTGACCCAATTTCGAGAAAAATGCATTTTAAAAATTGCGAACGCATGGTCATCCAGCCGATACAAGATTATTTTGAAGCGTCGTCAGCTCCCTGGTAGAGCGTTTGGCTGATATCCGCAAGTTTGCGCGTTCGTTTTTTTTTTTATTATTCGGATAAACAAAGGTTTTATTGAAAATAAGGAATAAATACTAGCTAAATAGCATAAGCATGTTAAATGTTAATCAAAAATGGAATAAAAAAGCATTTTGATTTAAAAAACAAAAATAAAACAAAGTACAGATGGCGAGAATCTAACGCGCATCCTTGTGGTTATTAGCCAAGCGCTCTACGAGGGAGCTACCCATGCTTCGAAATAACTTTGCATCTGCTCGATAACCATGCGTTCGCAATTTTTAAAATGCATTTTTCTCGAAAGTGGGCCAAAATTGCATCTTCTTGATTTTTTTCAGAAAATCTCTGGTATGTAACTTTCATTAAGGAGAGTATCAATTCAAACAAAAAAAGCAGACCTGAAGTTCCACTAGTGAGCCTATTTGTTTAAGAATAGGCATATTCTGAATTTGTATACGAAAATTTATTAAATAATTAATAATTTTCGGGAATTTGTCAAGCAAATTATATGTATGTATAAATGAATATTTCTGCTTCACCAGCGTATGATAGTTCATGCGTGTGAAGTTGGCCCCCAACATTCAAAATTTCGAATTTTTTTCTAGAGTTCTGACATCCTTTTGAATAGTTCTATAGTTCCTGATAACTTTAAGAAATAGTTCTGGCGAATAAATAGACTAAAAATGGGTTTTTCAAAATCGGGCGTTAATTTCACGTTCCACCCCACTTTTCGAAAAACAAACTTTTCTTCAGAGTGCTGGGTAGATTTAGCATAGTTCTATAGTTCCTTATACTTTTTAAAAACAGTTGCCCAAAGTTTGACCCAAAAAAAAATTTCAAAAGAAAGAGCTAGCCCCCCCCCCCACTTTTTAGAAAATGAACTTTTTCTTTAATATTCCTATAGTTCCAAAGTCGAAAAACCTATGATACTTTACACATACCCAAAAATGTTGAGATTCAAAATTTTGAGAGTGCTAGGAGTTCTGAATTGAGTTCTGTTAGCCCCCGGATAGTTCTACCAAAAATAATAATAACATTTTTTCATAAAGTCAAAATCGAAAAACCTACAACACATTTAACAATACTCTCAACATTTTCAATTTCAAAATTTTTGGGTATGGTTAAAGTGTTATAGGTTTTTGGATTTTGACTTTATGAAAAAATGTTATTAGTCTTTTTGGTAGAACTATATCGAGCTGAAACATTGGAAAATGTATTAGAGTATAATAAAGTACGTTTAGGTACTTATTTGACTAGGAACTTCACTAAACATTATTTTCGGCCAAATTAAAACTAGCCTTTTTCGACATTTTTTTAACTTTCGAACTTTTTATGCATAAAATATCGGCCTCAAATTTCAAGAAATGCAAGATCCAACAGAAAACTACGTTAAAGTACAAAATTTAATAATAAAAGATGTTAAAAAGAGTATTTAAACTAAATCTTATCCGGCACACAACAAAAGATTTGAAACGTAGCCTGGCCTAGTGGCCACCAGAGTTCGCATTTTCGCTGGCTGATACCGATGGAATTGATAGTCAAGTCCTTTGTTGTGTGCCGTATGATATTTAGTTTAAATATTTCTTTTACATCTTTTGTTATTAAATTTTGTACTGTAACGTAGTTTTCTGTTGGCTCTTTCATATCTCAAAGTAACATATAACACGGAACGCAAAGCGCGCTCAAACTTTTGGGTTTCTATTATACGATGAATAGAAAAGAGCGTGGAGACCTTAAGTAAATTAGTTCATCTCTTTATGTAAAACTGACTTAATTGAACCAAAAGCATACCATAACGATGAAGCTTTCTAAGAGAGTATTAGCCCGCGGAGCGCGTAATAGCGAGCACACGAAGTCCGAAAACCTGGAGAAACCGTTTGTAAAGCATGCGGCAAATGTGTCCAAGCGCGTAGCGCGCGATGAATACCTAATCGAGTGCGAGATCCAACAGTTGCGCGCCCGCAAAGCGGGCAGATTTTTTTACACTTCTTTCATCTTGCAGTGCTCAATGCTGTAGTGTTTGAGCTTTGAGAAATGTTCAGAAACTGAATTATTTATATGTTAAGTATCACATGCCCTGAAGAGTTTTCGTGACATAAGCTGTAGGGTAGCAAATTCAAGGAGGGAAACAGCGATGGGCATTGTGAGGTTGATATCAAATATGCTCTGACAGATGCGTTGTCCCACAGTAGTTTGCAATTCTTCGTCGTCCATCTCTCTTACCTCGATTCCACCTTAATTTGCATCGTCCCTCTCGTTTTGCATGGCTGGTCGCTGCGTAATTACAGGGAAACTGCTAGTCAATATATATGTCCGTTTGCATTACTTGCCTGATGTGGAGTACTTGCGTGAAACCAAAGTACTACAGTCGGATAGACTCAGGTCGTACACCTGAAGCTGGGATAATATTTTTAACTGTGATTATAGAAAATTACTTTGATACAACTGTCATTACCTTCTATCATTTCTGTTTTACTTTATTATTGAAAGGTGTAAATCTCTGTAGTGTCATGTGTAGTACTATCGATTCGACTAATTTTTATTATTCCAGCTTATGCATAAACATAAGAGAAGAGAAAGTGGAGAAGAGGTGTATCGAGTAACACTAATTTAAACACATAATACTTTTTAAATTTAAGGAACGGATTTTTCTTGTAAGTAATAGCCACCTAAAATCATGAGATTTCGCAAACCAAGGCCTAAAAGCAGACTTTATCTAGTGAAGAAAACAGTGAAAAGAATTCCATGAAACTTAAATATACTATTTTTAAATGTTTCATGAAAACGTTATAATTTATTGAATAGTTAAAAATAATATACGAAGCAATAAAGGTCATTTAAATAATTTTAACACTTCTGGTGTACTATGTAAAATTGTAGTATTTGTGCTTCAACGTAACATATTCTGTTTGATAAACTTATAATTATTCGTTTTACTATTTATAGACCGTAAGAAAGAAAGAAAAAAATAAAGCCAAATAGTAACAACTGAGGTAATGACACCAATCCACAAAAACGTGGCGACGATAAGTACGTGTAGGCGCTGTGCGGAGGTGCCTCAGTGTGAAAACGAAACATCAATGCTCCGTTGCCAAATTTTCGTGCATTATATATTAATTACAAAAAACTAAATTAAATACTAAACGGGATTTTCTCATTTTCATATTAATTTATGTTACTGTCAACACGCTGAAAAAATATTCGGTTGGGATAGCTAACAAAGTTAAAACTATTTGAGTTTTTAATAAATGGAAAAGGAAAAGAAAGGAAAGACAATGCAGGATTACATATTAAGGGGCCCCGTCATCTTTTTAGATTTAACATTGAACAGTTTGGTTAAATATTCGTCACTTGTGGAAGCTGAAATAATTTTTTATTATCAATTAATTTTGATTTTTTTAAAATTCCTTTTTTCCTGTTGATACTTTAATTATTTGTAATTGAAAGTATTTTTTTTTATTTTAATAATTCATTGCATGGATTCAAACAATAAATTATTCCTTCTCATTGGGGAAGGAAATTCTTAATGGCTTATAAAATACTAAATATTCATATTCAGGGGACATTTTTGGACCATTTGAACCAAATTGATCTCGAGGACCTATTAGAGCATACATTAGTATTAGTGGCGACTGGTTTATAGCGGCGACTAGGTTAACAGAGTCTGGGCCAATCACTTCGTTCCATTTCAAACATTCGGTTCTCTAACTGGCCGCTGTCGTTATTGCTGTTGTTATAAATAATAATAATCAAAATAATAAAATACTTTTCAGCTTAGTAGTTTATTATGCTGGTTACTCCTAGATCTTTGTTGAAATCCATTTCTAAACTTTACTAAGACGACAGACTTGACTGACGATGCTTGGTAAAGTGAATTACTAATCTTTTAAACTGAATTACCTACCTGTGAAGGCCTGTGATGAGTCTGTAATAGGGTTGTTTTAAAGCTTCATATAAAATAATTTTTAAATAGATTCAATGTTCAATCTAAAAAGATGACAGGCCCCTTAATATGTAGTCCTGCACTGTTTTTCCTTTCTTTTCCTTTTCCTAGTGTCTCTTTTTCTCATTCCTAATATATCGCGATGGTGGGTACTACGTAGGGTTCGCAGTGCAAACCTTGCATCTTGTTGAAGAAGACTGTACCGCCAGCGCTCGACTCGGCCGAAACAATGGGACCCCCGGAGGCAGGGTTAAGGGGCTGGATGGGAACCCTGTGATAGCTTTGGGCGCACACGAACTCCGCTCACGGTCAGGATTTCACCTGTAAGCTTTTGGGCCCTCTTTATTTTTGTCCTGAATTC
>JAAAKG020143090.1:0-11447 GCA_010014905.2 Druon quercuslanigerum
AATCGGCAAATCCGTTGAGGGCAGGGACCTCCTCGTTCTGGAGATCTCGAAAAATGTGAGGCATCGTGACCTTGGCGAACCAATGGTCAAATATGTCGCGAATATGCATGGCGATGAATCCGTTGGAAGAGAACTTCTCATTTATCTAGCTCAGTATCTTTTGCACAATTATGGGAAGGATCGAAGAGTTTCAAAACTCGTCAACAGGACCGACATTTTTCTGATGCCCTCCATGAATCCAGATGGCTTCGAAAAATCGGAGGTGAGAAATTTTAAAATAAATGCTAATCTTCGCAATTGAATTAAAATGAACTTAAAATGTAATTCTAATTATTAGCATATGACAAAAAGCTGTCATATTTTTTATTATAAAAAATTGTATGAAGTGTCTTGAAGACGTAACTTACGCAAAGATAAATAAAAAGCGTAACGCTCAGAGATTAGTAGACAATCGCCACCCTCTCCAGCTCTGTGAATTCTAGTTGTAAAATTATCTAGATTTAAAGTGTGTATATGTCATTGCAAGTGCTTTCCAGAAAGGAACATTTGAATTCAGGGAATTAAATTTTCAGTACATCTTTCTCTATAATTCGTAAATATCGTTATTTTATCTCGTGTAAAGTGCATAATTGAAAGTGTCCAGAAAAAGCAACAATTAAGTTTTTGATTCAAAATTCAATTTTGCAATGGCTTTCACATAAATTCACTTTTGCTAGATAAAATATGAAGAATTTAGATACTCGTCACGAGATTTTCACTCTGATTCATATCTGTTCTCTACGGATCTACGCTGAGGTCGTGTGAACCTAATTGCTTATTTTATTTATTCACTTAGGCATAAATATTATACCGAATTCTTTGTGCTGAACAATTCTAAACTTTTATAATTACAAAAAAAAATGTTTGCAGACAAAATACCGACATTGATACCAAATGTTCGGAAAAGAATATACTATTCAGATAAACAAGCCAATTTTATCATTTTCAAGTTTAAAAGTTTTAACGAGAGTGTGATTTTTTTAGACGAATTTTTTCACTGCTTTAAAGGCCAAAGTAGCGGCCTTCGATTGTAAATAAAAAATTGATTAAAACCCCCGGATTTCGAAGAAATGGCTCGTATACACTTCGAATTTCCACCCTTCAGTTTCACTTCATTTACAGTACCCTCCCACTTATTGCACTACCGCTTGTCGCGACTTCCCCTACTCGCTTTGCTCCCACTACCGACTTTTTAAAAAACTGTTGACATTCAATGCAACCTTTTTAATAAGTTAGTTACAATTTATCAATGGCTATCAATTCTAGAAAGAAGAAAATTCAACCCAAATCGTTATATATCGAAACATTTACATGCCTTTCTAGTCCAGAGTGCTCCATTTAAAAAAAAAGTTTTATCAATAAAACTTGTAATAAACCATACAGATTATTTGTTTTGAATATACTCGATTTTCTAAACCAATCAGATATGAGGCTAAACCCAAGGGGAGAAAGATTTTTGATGTTGTGGGAGAACTCACATAACGCGAATCCCAGTCCCAGCCTCTCGCGGTATGTGATAGGGTACTGTATTGTATTAACGTGTCGGCATATTAATTGCTTAACCACTGAAAATAAATTTTGTCGTTTTATTTCATATTTGATGTTCCATAAGAAGAACATTTCAAATTGACAAGCTGCCAAAAAAATTCTGCAAAAAAAATTCTGCAAAAAATATTAAAAAACTTACATATTTTTTCTATAAAAACTTATTTACATCAATAGTCTGCAAAGCTAGTTGAGAATGGAAACGGTCTAAATCAATATTTGAAATAATGTGTTCACCCCCGGTTTGAACAACTTTCGTGTGACTTCTTCTAGTTCTTTTATGTTTTACATATCAGCTATTATGTAATTTTTTGAAATAACAAATCTTGTATCCGTATTAAAAATACACTTTCGATTTCAAATTAAAAAGTAGAAAATAAAAATTGTGAATATTTTTTTCTTTGAGACTTGCCAAATACTGGAACTAGAAAGAGTTTGCATGAAAGTGTTTTTAAGATTGTTTTGTGAAGTATAAAACAATGATTTAATGCTGCAAATAAATCTTTATCAAAACGAATAGTTTTAAATAGAATCTCCATCTTATACAGTGGCAAAACACGTGCTTGTGAAATAGGTTTTCAGAAGAAAAAAAACAGAATTATTTCACTGTTTCATGTAAGTTTTAATGCATTGTAAGGTTAAATAAACTTTAATTAATGTACCTTTTATATCAGATTTTTAGATAGTAAATATTGCATACATAGATTAATCAAAATTTATTTAGTTCATTTTTGCTTCAAAGTCCATTTAAGTTATTATCTTTTGAGTATCACAATAAATAGAACAATAATTGTTTTATTTGTTGTTTAGAAAAATATTTCTGTCAAACAATGTGTTTTTCACTGTATAATATGTAAATTCTATCTAAAACCCTTTGTTGTCTATAAAGACTTATTTTTATTATCCAATAAATACTTTTCACGCCACAAAAAAAGCATTAAAACGCTTTTACGCATAAATTAAAATGCATCTTTAATATCGTACCTTTTTCTAGTTCGATTTTTTGTCACCAGGTGGGATGAAACTTGATCGGAGAAAATTAGTACGTGTGCGCGGCACTGTTTACCTATAGGACCGAATTGCTACAAAATGCATGGTGAAAATGAGAAAAGTGATATTTTTTCATATTTCTGCTGTGCTTTCCTTAATTTGTCTCCGGAAGAATAAAGTTAAATAGTTTTAACATCTGTTAATGATAAATAAATGACACAATAGTGTAAAGATTTGCAAATATATAGGATTGAAAAAATTTAAACGAGCGGGAAATTAAAAAAAAATTATTTAAAAATTGGAAAAAATTATTAATGTTATTCATTTTGCTATACAGTTTTAACAGTTTTGTTTGGTTTTTACAAAAAAAAAATACTGTCTGTACGTATTAATGCGGAATAAATTACTTATTTACGTAACTAAACCTTTAAAAATTATTTTTATTTCTATTTACTCCAATAACTTATCTTCAAACCACACAGAATTTGTTAAAAGTGATCAATAATGTTTATAGTAATAGCGCAATAAATAATACTAACAAAGTTCAAAGTTACAACTTATTTTCTTACATTTTTTTGAAATTTCTTTAATCTCATTTATTATCAAATTTGTACATTATTTTGTCATTTATTTTTCCTCATTCGATGCTAAAACTATTTAGCTTTATTCTTCCTCAAAGCAATAACGAAAATCGTAGTAGAACTACCGAAAAATATCACTTTTGGTTTTCACAATGCATTTGCTAGCAAGTCGGCCCTAAAGGTAATCAGCGCCGCGATTTCGCCTAGTGGCCACTAGTCAACTCTCATCTAACTTTTATTCTACAAGCCTCCCATTAAGTGGCACCAGGCTGGTTTCACAATTCGTAATATAGCATGTATATGTAAAATGTGGTTAAATGTGGCTTCGCTCGGGCAGCTAACTAACACTTGTGAAATCGTTGCCCCGACTCGAGCCTTGCATACAATTTTTCATCATACCGATAATCGAAATTCGGCTTGAGATGCCTGTGGAGCGGGCATCAACACTCGAATTTACGAATGAGGTAAGGGGCCGTACTTAAATTACGTATCGCATTTTCGACTGTCTCCAGACCTCTCCCCCGCCCTCTTGAACCCCCCTTGAGCTTTTAGGTAATTTAAGTGCGATCCCTAAGATGAAAAAAAATGTTAAAGCAATTAGTAACATATAGTTTATAATGATATTTTATCAGGAGGGTCTCTGCGGATCAAAGGGGGACTACATCGGTAGAGAAAACGCAAATCACGTAGATCTTAATCGAGATTTTCCAGACCAATTTGACAGAAGTTTGAATAGTTTTGGGGGTGGCCACGGCATAATAGACGGAAGGCAAAATGAAACTATCGCTATGATGACTTGGATAGCAACGGAGCCCTTTGTTTTATCTGGCAATTTTCATGGAGGTACGGTTGTTGCCAGTTATCCTTACGATTCTGGGTAAGATTGAATTTTTAACTTTATAGTTTAATTTAAATAAAACCTACACAACCATTCAGTATGCCTAAAATATAAATTCCCATTTTCAGTATCTCCAAAAGCTGTTGCATAGAAAGCAAATCTCCAGATGATGCTCTTTTCAAGCACCTTGCTCATACTTATGCCGATCATCATCCCACAATGCGAGAAGGAAACTCTTGCCCACCAGAACGTTTCCCGGGTGGAGTCACCAATGGTGCTTACTGGTAAAAAAATTATTAGTTTAAAATAAATAAATCCCTGTATAGTTTTGCAGAATCGATGATGGAAATCGAAGAATAGGTGCTTCGATTCGACTCTCATTCACCCCGAAAAGCCTGCCGCCTTTTAATATGCGATTAAAATGGTTAAAAATTTATGGAAATTGACAAGATAAAATTAGTGAAAAGACAATTGACTTAGATAATTAGTTATAAGATAATATTTTGACTTAGATAATTGACTTAGATAATTAGTTATAAGATAATAGTTGATTTTTTCGAACATAAATTCATGTCCTTTTGATTGATAGGTACGAAGTAAAAGGAGGGATGCAGGACTTTAATTATGCTAGATCAAATGCTTTTGAGATAACATTTGAAGTAAGCTGTTGCAAGTATCCAGAAGCGTCTACAATGCCTGAACACTGGCATTTGAACAAAGAGTCTCTCCTTAAGTACCTCGAGCAAGCACACATTGGGATTAAAGGTAAAACTCGCCATCATCTTGTCAACTTATATACAAATTCTAGAATAAAAAAAAAAACTACAAATTTTATAGATTCTTATAAAGCACAATATATTCGAACTTGTAGGGTTGGTCGCAGACGAAGAGGGGCAACCGATTGAAGCAGCCAACATTGTCATCTCAGGAATCCATCATAATGTTTCGACCACCAGCCGCGGGGAATATTGGCGTCTCTTACTGCCTGGAACCTACACTGTTTATGCAACCGCTTGGGGGTATGTACAGCTTCTTAATCTAAAAAGTTCCTGTGTAATGTCATTTGAATCTGAGTACTGTTAGTTCTGGCCATTTGCTGTATAGCAAGAAGCCACAAATAAGAAGAAGAATCTGAGTACTATAATTGTTTTTCATTTTGCAGTTACGGACCCAGCAAGCCAGTGGTTGTGTCCGTCGATGAAGGTGACGCAATGATAGTAAATTTCACTCTGAAGCGCGAGCCATTTGCCGCACCAGGTAATTTCGAGATTGTTTAAAACGGCACCGATTTATATCCTTCTATAGTAAAAAGCACCAAGTTTGGTTTTAGAATTAACATTAAAACCGCTTTTGATACTAGTTGAAAGTTGCAGAGTCCGATCTTTTTGGTCTGATCTTTTTATATCTGTACTCTGCAAATTTCACTTGTATGAGAAATTCTAATCTCAGCGAGAACCTTTGCGTTTGCGAACTCATGTCGCACTGAACAATACTAAGATCATATTGATCAACGATTGACTTAAAAATCCGAGATTTATTATTATATTCAAGTATTACGTTAATTTTACAAAAAAGAATTTGTTAATTTTTTAGGGATAGGTTTCCTTTAAAAACTGAGCTACGCAACAAGTACACAATGCAAAAGCCTTTTCTATTCTCATGGGTGTCTTAAGTAACTATCTCAGATTTTCAACTTCTGATTTATTTTCTACTGCTGGGATTTCCGAAACCCTTAACATTACTCAGCTACCGCGACTGCATAATTTATTTTGGTTATTTTTTATTTAGGTTGATACTTTTATTGATCTTTTGACGAAGAAACCTTTTCCCGCGAGTTTTTTTAAGCATGTCTTATGATTTATTCGGTATTGACCTTCATCAGGAATGAATATAACAGGACGTTAAAAATGTAGTTGGTCTTGAAAAAATTCTGAGATTTGGTTGGTCTCTAAACAATTTCGCGATTCGCTAGTTAAAACAAGGATTCTAGCTAGTGACTTATTAATTGAAAATAAATCCGTAGTTTCTTATTATTCATTTAGAATCATTAAAACTTACAATTGAGCCAATTTCTTCAGTCTTTCAAACATAATTTCATTGATGGCAGATTAGTTTTGACTTGCCGCCGTAAATTAAAATAAAAAGAGAAACAAATGGACATGTTTATACATTTCTTTGGGCTATTTTAAAGAAGGAATCATTTCTCAAAGTTTTATTTGATATAAAAGAACAAAATATGCATACATTAAAACAGAACCCTTCTTTTGTTTTGTTCATAATTTAAATATAACGCTCACTGAATATTTGCGGAAGTTAATGAGCTCGACCGACAAAAGACGCTTATTCGATCTTAAACCTTGTGAACAAGAAAAAGAATTTGGCAAGAGTGACTTTATCCTTATGAAGAGCCCATGGGAGTGTGAATTAGTATGCAATGAGAAAGCAAACAAATATAAACAAAGAGCAAAATTACTTGGCCCTCGGTCCCCCGCAAATATTTCCTCCGAAAAAAAGTACCCGTGTACAAATAAAGAAACCAGCTATAAGGCAAAAGTATGTAATTTGAAGGTAAAACCTACAACATTACGATATGCATTATGTTTAATATTGAACTAATATGAGAGAACGTTAACAATTTAGCCGGTCTCGATAAAGTTTTGTGGTTTGACATGATTCACACTTAATCCTGAATGAATATGATAGAGCGTTTACAATTAAATCGGCCTCGAATAAATTTTTTGGTTCAGCATGATTATCAGGACCAAACGGACAAATATATTTATTCGATCCACACACATCCTGAGCACTGAGAGGCACAGCATTCGCACTATTATTAGTTACAATTCATTTAGTATGGCCAGTCGTATCTGCAGGTTACAGGTTTTCAAATTTCTGTACACATCCGGATCAGCTTTCAAAATTATAAAAAATAGGTGCAGTGTAAGATACGAAATATAGTAATGTACAATCAGCAGAGGAAGTTCTGATAACACTGTACTCACTAGTCTGCTTAGGTTAACTTACCATCTGCCATCAGGCAAGGAACATAAAATGTCTCATTATGTATCTTGCCCCGAATTGCCAAGTTAGAATATTTAAACGACTTTTCTCATATGTCCACGTTCTCAGCGAGTTAGCCTCTCCTTGGAAGAATTTTTTCTCACATTAATGTTAGTTTGGTTGTTTCTTTGGTTTTGTTCATCAATCAATGCGTCCAGTTCCTCTACGTCAGTCAAAATAGCTCTCTTCCTGCGTTTTCGTTCTCATTTTGTAACTTTCCTTTAGCCCTCATTTAGAAACAATTGAAGGGTCTGAACAAGGGGAATATCATCTTTCTTTTCATTTCTTTCACTTTCCTTTGATGATCACAGTCCAGTGACTAAACCTTGTCAGAATAGTGGGACGGCAAAGATAAAACTGTGATATGGCGTGAACTAGCTAGCAGAATTTAAGACATGAAACTGATGGTTGTCTAGAATTAAAAGAAAAATGCAAAAGCAATTACAAAATGTGGCATTAACTGTTCCATCTCCTCGGGTTGCGTAGGTATTGTATACACTACAAGCGATGTTTGGTTTGCGTACAAGATCCTGTATCTTGACGACTTTATATTTGTCCGATATACGATGTAGAACGTTTGAAACGTCTAACATCAACGCAGGACATATGCGTAATCTGGCGGAAAGACCTGTGCCACTCTGAAAGCGATAAGTCGCTAGTATAGCCCGCGCTTCGGGACCGGGATCTACGTATGGTATATATCCCAACAAATTTCCAGTTGGTACTGCTCCTGCAGGTATAAAATCTTCTGGCAGTGGTGGGAGCTGTGCCTGTCCAACTTGAGACATGATATTCTGGTAGGTAACGTATGGGGATATGTTGACTTCATACGCATTATGATTTTCCGGAGTTAAAGGACCAAAAGTGCCGGACGGGATGGCAATTTGGTTGTTGGTGGCCGGGGTTGACACGGTCGGGACGACGGCGTCTGATATATTTATGCGGATTATATCACCAGCTGGGGTGATATTAGGATTAATCAGAGATAGATACTCAGCAATCGGTGCTGGAATTACCATCTCTCTGGGGATGCATGACATAGGTTGATATTCACCTTGCCATCTACTCTCCTGATTCAAATTCTTTGCGGTATCCAGTAGCCACGCTTGTAGTACGGAATTCATCGCATGTAAAAAGGATGCATAAGGCATTTCCTTGCTAATTCGTGGAGCATACTCTCTCAATTGGCGGTATACTACATCGCACAGAATCGGAAAACTAGAGTGCTCAATGTTTTGACAACGACGCTTGTGTAGTTGTCTGGATCCCTGAGTGAAATTATACAGGGGATCATCCTTGGGCTGGGTATTGGTAAGAGATTGGTATTTATCAGTCGAAGTTCCAGCGGTTGAGGTAGTAGGGTCCATCACGTTAGTGGAATCATCGACCTTCCTAGCTCTTGGGTTCTTCTTCCAATTTTGGGATCTCTTAAAGTTCCTTTGTGCCCGGGCTGGATTGGGTTGAGAGACATCTTCCTTAGATAGATAATTAAGGGCATTGTCGCTGGTCCAATTTCCAGTCTTCCTTATTTCTTGCTCGTCCATATAGTTAGCCATTCGCAGCTTATCCCGTGTGCGTCTCCGGACGCACACGGGATAAGCTTTTTTTCCTCTTTTTTCCTCTTCGTCCTTGGTTCCGAGACTCTTGATGGGCTAGGTGGCGTGTGTCCAGATGTTTCTGTCTGTACAGATTGCACGGAAGTGCTAGGTCTTTGTTCTTGTGTGCTCGGTGTGTATGACACACGAACAGGAACCTGAGATCCCTGATCATGGGTAATGGCTGTTACAACTTGGATTCCACCTTTGGGCCTGGGACCTCGCGGGTCGTGAGAGTCATCGTCGCTGTCACTATCTCCGCTATCCGGGCTATCTGTCCTTCTTTGTGTAGCTAATCCTCCAAGTCCTGAAGGACCTTGGTCATCGTCATCTCGTGGGTCCTTCCTCCTAGCACCCTGGAAGTTGGCGGTATTTGTGCAGAATTTTCCATCGCTAGCATCTGCTTTGATAATAATCAATTTCAAATACACATGTTACACACATGTGTAATTTCCAAAAATCCAGCAGAAAATTTGCAGGACTTACAAGCGCGGCCAATTTTTCGCGTTATCACGAATTGCCCCGGTATCCCCAAGTTGGTATGCCGGCTCGCGTACGTGGCAAGATGGGTACGTCCATACGTTTTGACATACATACATGGTACATAATCCACATAGCCTAAATTGATTCTATTGACACTGATTATTCATTCTACAGATGTTTCGTACTCATCTCTTATTTATGTAGATTTTGAGCTGGTTTTGGCCACAGTAAAGCGGTGTTTCTCGACTCCTTCCAGGATCGACCAGGAAACTTAATAATTAAGCCCCGAACAAACAATTAAATGATGGAAATGCTTAATTATCTTTCCGTTTCATAAGAAAGAAAATATAAAAAACCTAACTGCTAATTAAAAAAAGATAAAATCAAGTGCCGACTTCCGGTTACCTCTCATTGTTAGTAGAGTGGCGTGGTTAGGCTCATATTCTAATTAAAAATTTTATATAGAATCCGCACGAAGCGATGAAACAGGAAAATAACGATTCTCGATTTTCAATAGACTTTAGGTTTTCTATAGAATCGGCACACAGTGATCGAACACACATTTTCCTCACATTGGTTTCGTACGTGATGTCATAGGTCAAGGAAGTTTGACGCCATCGTGAAAATTTGCGTTTTGTAACAGTACGAGTCATGCGATGTGTGAGATTGAGAATAAAAATAATTCATGAATTTTGGGCGCCAAATGTAATTAAAAAGTATGTTACAAATATTCTGTCTTTCGAGAACGCGTTACAGATATTTTAAAAATAATTCATTTTAAAGGAAATAATTCATCAGTTTTGGGCGCCAGGCTATTTTCAACTTTATGTATAATGCAATATAATTTAATTACCTCTTACTTTTACGCAACGGAAATTATTTCAAGTTACACAAAATAATTTGCATTTTGTAACAGTACGATTCATACAATGTGTGAGGTAGAGAATGAAAATAATTCATGAATTTTGGGCGCCAAATGTAATTAAAAAGTATGTTACAAATATTTTGTCTTTCGAGATACGCGTTACAGTTATTTTAAAAATAATTCATTCTAAAGAAAATAATTCATCAATTTTGGGCGTCTGGCTATTTTAAACTACATGTATAATGAAATATAATTTAAATACCTCATACTGTTACACAACGGAACGTCTTTTAGTTACACAAAAGATTTTGCGTTTTGTAACAGTATGAGTCATACAATGTGTGAGATTGAGAATACAAATAATTCATGAATTTTGGGCGCCAAATGTAATTAAAAAGTATGTTAAAAATATTCTGTGTTTCGAGATACGTGTTACAGATACAGAAAAAAAATTCATTTTAAACGAAATAATTCACATGTTTTGGGCGCCAGGTTATTTTAAACTGTATTTATAATGATATATCATTTAATTACCTCATACTATTACACAGCAGAAAGTTTGTTGTGTTACACAAAGGATTCTGCGTTGTGTAACAGTACGAGTCATACGAGGTGTGAGATTGAGAATAAAAATAATTCATGAATTTTGGGCGCCAAATGTAATTAAAAAGTATGTTACAAATATTCTGTCTTTCGAGACACGCGTTACAGATATTGAAAAAAAAATTCATTTTAAACGAAGTAATTCACATATTTTGGGCGCCAGACTATTTTCAACTATACAGGTGTGTTTTCAACTATACCTGTATGTATAATGAAATATAATTTAATTAACTCATGCTGTTACCCAGCGGTAAGTCTTTTAGTTACATAAAAGACTATGCGCGTTGTAACAGTACGAGTCATACGGTGTCTAAATTTGAAAATAAAAATAATTCGTGAATTTTGGGTGCCAAATGTAATTAGAAACTGCAATGCAAATATTATGTCTTTCGAGATACGCATCACAGAAAATTAAATAATAACTCATTCTAAGTGAAATAATTCACAAAGTTTTGGCCCTAGGTTATTTTAAACTGTATGTATAATGAAATATAATTTAATTACCTCACATTGTTACACAACGGAAACTATTTCAAGTTGCACAAAATAATTTGCGTTTTGTAAAACAGTACGAGTCATAAGATGTGTGAGATTGTGTATAAAAATAATTCATGAATTTTGGGCGCCAAATGTAATTAAAAAGTGTGTTGAAAGTATTTTGTCTTTTGCGATACACGTTACAAATATTGAAGAAAAAAAAATTCATTCTAAACGAAATAATTCACATATTTTGGGCGCTAGGTTATTCTAAAAAACGGCTTGTATAATGACATATAATTTAATTACCTCACCCTGTTACACAACGGAAAGTCTTTTAGTTACACAAAAGAATTTGCGTTTTGTAACAG
>JAAAKG020143092.1:0-11447 GCA_010014905.2 Druon quercuslanigerum
AATTAACTTTATGATTACTCATATAATATTTAAAAATAAAATCAACCCAAATAGAAATTTAGAGAATCCTTCGAAGAATAAAATGAGGCCTTCATCATTAGGCTTCAATCAAAATTGTAACTTTTCCCCAAGCAGAAAGAAAAAACTAAACCTTTAAATAACTGCTGTTGAATAAACAATTTTAACCTAAATTATTTTTTTCTGAAGTATGCTTAGAAGCTTTTATCAAGATTTTCATAAATCAATAATGGAACTATTTTTTTAAATTTTATAAATCACTTTTAATATTGGCGACTTTTAAGATGGATTGTACGTAGCGTACATCCTTATCCTTAATTCTGCGGCCCTTGGGAATTGTATCAAAGGCTAAGTCGATGGGACAATTTTTTTAAAAGTTAGCGTGACCGGCAGACATACAGACAGACACCGACCAAATTTTATGAGAATGCAAAAGTGCGAAATGTCAGAATAACTCCTTATTTCGTAAAATAAAAAAAATTATATCTGGAAACAACTTAAAATACTTATAGAAATAAAATTTGAATTAATCGGCATGTGTCTACAGCAACCCGCAAATACCATTCTTTATAGGAATATTGCCAAGCGTTTTTGAGTTTGTGTAAATTCGCCGGCGTCGCGTCGTGTCGCTTTTGAGACGCAATTGAGACGTGTAGATTGAGTCTACGTCCCAGACATCTAAGAGGGTCAAGGATAGTAAATAGATTTTCAGTTTAAGGAAAAAACTCGATTTTACCGGCTGAAGTGGTTGGAATCTTTGTCAACAAGTCGTGAATGCTAGTATATAAAGAACGACAGCCAGCTTTAGATCAGTTTTCCTGCTTCTAGAAAGATGAAAGCGTTGACTTATATCCCGTGTGTTGTCATGCTGACATCATTTGGAAATTTTGTTTGTAAGTAGAACATCATATATTAATTAATAAATCATACATTAAAATATTTTATATCCAGATATTAACTACATTCAAAAATTCGTATTGCACTTTGATATACTTGAAATATATATTTATTGTCATTGTACGTATTGTGCCAAAATTATTTTTCAGGGTGAGGCAAAACATTTAGTTATACATTTTTGAAACTGAATAAGGTCACATTTTTAGATACGGATATGTAAAGATCAAATATTGTGAAAATCTTCGAAATATTTTGGAAAAACTTCATGTCATGCTTTGTGATAAATATTTCGTTTTAAATCTTCACATCTCGAAATAAAAATTTTGCCAAAACATGTTCGGAAATTGTAAGTAAAGCTCCACGCGTATGCCGACATATTCCCCAGATTTATCTTCAATCGATTTCCTTCCGTCTGTGTATTCTTAAACTTTATTTTTATCATTAAATTACGCTATTGTGTATAACGTATTGTGCAATTGCCCATATATTCAGAAGAACTGTTATCAACAGTTACCGGTACAATACCACAAATTTACACAAATTTACATAAGTTACCATACATTTGCATAAATTACCATAAATTTCCAGAAATTTTTACAAATTTTATTAATTTCCACAATTGCCATAAAATTAATACATTTTCATGAATGTATGAAATTAAAAAAAAAAATATATTTCCAAAATTAGAATTTCTCCATATTGACTAAGACGATTTTTATGATTCAAATATATGTTTTACAGGGTATTAGGGAAGTTAAAAAATTAAAATTAATTGCTTCTACGAGAAGAAGTTAAAAAAAATTATTTTTATTCTTGACCAATTGTTTTGATAAGTTTTGGTATCAGATCAAATGATTACTTTCTGATTAACAAAAATGATCAAAAAATTATGACCCTTACATGTATTTAAATCTATAAGAATGGGCGGGGGTCAACTTTATTTTTAGCAAAACCAAATTATATGTGCACCTAAAATTTTATAAATATTCACTTTGAATTTTTGCCGGAAAAGACCTTTTGCGACGGTTACCAGCCATTCCAGCAGAAAATTTTTAATTTCCGGAGAAATATACCCCCCCCTCCCCCTCCCCGTCCCGCATCACCACAAACATAACACAAAAATTTTAAAAAATACATTTTAAGTAATATTGCTTTTTTTTAGCAATATCCTTTATATTTTTTACGCAAATTATTTGATAATTTGAATATTTAACATAACTTTTTAAACAATTTTCAACTCTTTACAAAAATGTAAATTATTTAAACAATTATTTATTCTCAAAAAATGTAAAAAATAATCGTATTTTCTGATTTAAATATAATTATTTATCATTGTTTGGGATAGAAAATTGTTCTAAAAATATTATGTAAGTATTTAAATAATTATTTATGGTCCATTTTAAAAATCTAGAAAAACTGATCCAGACATTAACTTTCTTTTTAAATTCCTATCCTATCCTACGTTTTGTTAAATAATTGCATAATTTTTATACATATCTTTTAATTTTTAATAAATGTCTAATTGCTTAAACAATATTTATTCGGACAAGCAGTTTTTTTCGATAACTAAAAAATGAAATAAAAAAAAAAACGAATAAAATTAGGTTTCGGACTGTAAAGTAGGGCGGAGTGAAAATGATCAAATTAGTTGAATCTTTTGAGTTTAGCGAAAAATATTTGTGGGTTGGAATCCGCAAAAAGTAAAAAAATAAATAAATTTTGAAATCGATTAATATCTTCTGTTACCTTTCTTGATTTAAAAATTCCAAAATTTCCCTATTGCTTCGAAAATTATGTCAAATTTTTCTTATGTACAGTTTTTGCTAATGAATAATAATAAAAAATCATAACTTATAAAAAAAATTTGTGCTTAACATAGAATTTTTCGAAAATGGCAAAAAAACAACCTGACAAGTGAACCTGAAATGTTAGAAACTAAAATGAAGGAATCATTTAATATACATAGCCCCCCCCCCACTATCGCGGGGAGGTTGTTAATGCATGGAGGACTTTTGTCAATGGCATTCCGTTTTTTCAGAAAACAGTAAAGAGTTCAGGAAATTTCTTTCCTGGTATGTATGTAAAATGATTCCGTTAGCTTATTCCTACAGAAATATCATTTTTCCGTGATAGCAGCATGATTTGTTCTGTCTGAAACAAATTTCAGATTCGACATATTAAACTTTTTTTAAAATGTGTGAATAGGACTCAATCCAAAAAAGCATGTATTTTGTCCAATTTCGACAAATTCTAAATTGAGCTAAAAACTTTTTTTTAATTTATAATTTGTTATTATTCACTAGCAAAAACTTTGCATCAATAAAATTTTCCATAATTTTCAAAGTAATAGGGACATTTTTAAGAACTTTCAAATAAACAAAGTGAACAGAATTTATGAATCGATTTCAAAATGGATTTTTTTATATTTTTTTACTCCGTCCTGCTGTAAAATTTATAGAAGGAATGCATTTACCACATTTAATGTTTAAAAAAGTATAATATCTTAAAATAATCACTTTTCCAAAAATAATTTGTAAACCATAATTAATTATATGTCTTCTATTTTATTTCATTTTTTTACTTATAGAAAAATAACTGCTTGAGAAATAAAAATTTTCCAAATGAATAGAAATTTTTTAAATATTAGAAGAAATGTATCAACATTATTTGACTATTCTACAAAAAGTAGCATAGGATACCAATTTGAAAAAAGTAAATATATGCAGCAAAATGTTTAGACATTTTGAAAATAAACAATAATTAATGTTAAAATAAGTACATAGTGTTTTTAGACAAATCTACGACTTAGAACAGTGACAAAATATTGCATTTCAATCAGAAAAAACAATTATTTTTTATATTTTTGGGGAATAAATAATTGTTTCTACATTCAAATTCTTTTTTTAAATTAAAAATTGATTAAAAAGTCATCGTTAGACAACGAATAAATTAATTCCGTAAATTTCTCTATTTCCCTTTATTTCTTGAATGCCCTGAATTCTTTGAATTTTGTGAATTCCTTGAATTTCGTGAATTATTTAAATTCCGTGAATTTCTCGAGTTTCTTGAATTTCCTGAATTCTTCGAATTTAAGGCATTCCTTATATTATTTTAATTCCGCGATTTTCTTGAATTTGTAAATTCCGTGTATTCCGTAAATTCCTTCCATTCCGTGAAATATTTGAAGTCCGTAAATACTATGAATTCTGTAAATTCCTTGAATTTCTTACATTCCCTCAATCCCCAAAGTTTTCGAATTCCGTAATTCCTTGTGAAAAATGCTTTTCTTTTCTATTTAATATTTATTTCGTTGACAATTGTTTTGCCTTTTCTGTAAAATTATTTATTTTAACTGATAATTGAGCAATTCCCTTTTTTGTTTAAAACTTATCTCCTTTATTTAAAATTGAAGTATTTGGTACCCACTTTACTTTTATCTGAATATGATCCGAGTTTGCATAAAATAAGATAAGGTACAAATTTGTTTGAATTATGATCGAAATTCATGGACTTGAGAGACAAATCCAAGAAACGAATGCTTTTGTAATACACTAGTTAATTATTTAATTAATGAATCGTGCTAATGTATTTAAGTTAATCTTGTGATAAAATATCTCTAAAAGCTGTCCAAATTAAACATATTAATTAAATCCTACGAAAATAAAAAAGCCCCTGATTATAATTATTCCAGTTTTAAGCAACATAACTTAATGGTAGATCTAATCTGCTGAAAGCACATGCACTAATTTCGAAGTAATGGCTTCTCATTGCTTCAACATATATGACAATTCTGCACAACCGCATTCACTTGCCGAATATCCGAATTTTTATGTTTCCCATTACTTTAATCGTTCGCTTACGTCAAATGAGAAACAAATGTTACTACTACTTAATTTTTTTTTTTTAAATGTGTCCCCTAAGGGTTTGCATGACTTGCATTACTTAAAAAATATCTGCTTACATATTAAACAACAAAAAGAAAATTTCAACATTATTATTTAAAAATATTTACAACTATTTACATAAAGACTTATATCTATCTAGTACTTAATTCGAGCGAGCGGTCAAAAGCGAGAGTGCAAGTGCAAGCGAGAGAGAGAGAGAGAGAGAGAGAATGAGAATGCAAACGCATCTTAGTCTACTTATGAGTTCACATATCCCTTACTGACAATCTTTACGCTTCTAATCTAGGCGACTTATGTTTCCTTATTCTTACACTTTTTTTTCCTCCAATTTACCATTTTTTCCATTCATTCTTTCATTCACTCTCATTCTCTCCCCTAGCACCCTGCAACTCCTTCATCCATTCTTCTCCTAATCCATTCTCCCCTAGAATCTTAACCACATTTTCTTGCCAGCTTCCTTTATCCTCCATTCCTCTTCTACATCCTTCCCATACGTGCTCCCATGTTTCCTCCTTCCAATTACATATTCTACACTTTCTGTTCTCTTCCTTTTCCCAATACCTCCCCTCTCTTACCTCGCTTCTCAATCTAAATCTTGCTATTCTGGTACACCTAGTCTCTCTCCATCTTTTCTCTAAATACTTTGGTCAACCTACCTTTTTTATCATCTTATACCATTGATTGTAGTTTGATTCCTCAATCATCCCCCATCTTTCTATTAATTGTCTTTCCCTATACTTTTTTCCCAATTCTTCATAGTTTACTCCAGTCCCGTCTTCCATGTCTCTAGTATTCAAGAACTCCCTCCTCTCTTCTTCTCATCTCGTTAATTCTATCATCCTCCCTCTCTTCTCTTCTACCTCTATCTAACACTTTCTAGCTAACTCTTGTCCCTTTTCCTCCCTTCTGTTCGTCTAAAATTTCATTGCCCCCTTTGCCGCTCTAGTACATCATTTATTTCTTTGCGCTTCTTCTCTCACCATGTATCCTGGCGTCCTCCAGTCTACCCCTAGTGTCCACCTTATATACATTTCTTGCAAACTCGCAATATCTTTCCTTTCTTTCCATTCACATATCTCTGCCCCATTACTTAATACCAGCCATACTAGCATATTAAATAACCACATTCTCCTTCTCCAATTTTTGTTTAACCTTTTTCTTCCGTTTCCCCATATCTGTTTCATTACCCCTGCTGCTTTTTTTATCCTTTCTCTTATATGAAATCTATGATCTCCATTCTTTTGCAAAATATATCCCAAATATTTAAACTCCTTCACGTCTTTTATCTTTATACCCTTCCATCTCCCTGTCCATTCTTTTTGTCTCACCCCTTTTTTTTCTAAACCTCATTATCTTTGTATTTTCTACAGTTAAATTTAGCTTTTTCCCATCCAAGTATTTCTCTAATCCTATAATAAAGCCCGCCATCCCTTCTTCATCATCTGCCATCAGCACTATGTCGTTTGCGAATGCCATTGTATAGATCTTTTGCTTTCCTATCCTAACAGCTCCCCAACCTTTTCTCCTCATTTCTTCTTCTTTCAAGTCATTCTCTTTATTAATCCCTTTCTTATCCCGTTTTTCACCATAACTTTTTCTATCTCGCCTCGGTCTAATGAGTCAAACTCTACCTTTAAGTCCACGAACATTGTTATCATTGCCCCTTTTTCCCTCTTATTCCTATTACTTACTAGATAGTTCGGAACACATATATGTTGTCCCTTACCCCCATTCCTGTTCTAAACCCTGTCTTATTCGGTGGCTCTATCTTTTTTCCTCAACTTCTGTCTTTAATCTCTCCGACAACACAGTTATTATGCTATACAGTGTTGGCATCAGTGTCGCACCCCTATAATCTCTAACCTCCTCTCCTTTGCCCTTCTTTACTATTGGTATCACTACTCTTTCTTTACATAACTCTAGCCACCCCTCTCCTCTGCATAATCGATAACACACCATTCCTCTAGTTCTGCCCCTCCATATTTCCATACTTCATTTGGAATCTCATCTATACCAGGTGCCTTTCCATCCTTCATTATTCATAACACCTTGACTATTTCATACCTTGATATGTCCTCTTCCTCATTTCCTTCTCTATCATATTTTCCTCCCTTCCTAAATTTTCTTTCAACTCCTCCTAGACAATCTAAAAAATATTTTTTATTCTCTTCCTCTTTCTTTTGATCACACAACACAGAAAAACTCTTTATTTTTTCTTCTTTATTCTTCCTTATTATTTTTTTCTTTTCTCCACATTCTTAATTCATTTCTTACCTCCTTTTTCTCTTTACACTCATTATCTCATCTACTTCTATTTCTCTCTTTACTAACTTCGTTTTTGTTTGCACACTTTAATCCTCTTTTTACTTCTCCTATCATTTTTTCCATCTTTTTGTACACATTTTCCTCTCCCATTTAGATGCTTCTTCCTTTTCTCTAAACTTTTCTTTTCCTCGCCTTGCACAATCCTCTTTACCCGCACTCTTTATCTATGCCCAATTATTATGCATATTACTATTACCATTACTTTTTTCTCCCTTAATGTCACTATTAATGGAAAGTGATCCGAATCACATAATCAATTACCATTCCTCTTTCTCCTCTTGACCGTTTATATTCTCCTTCTTCATCTCCCTATATATTTTCGTTTAAGATAAACTATCTTAACTCCTCCAAGCTCTTTAAAAACTTCTTTCCTCCTCATTCAGTACTTTATCTTTTGATTTTCTTCCCCCCTCTTCTCTCCATTCCCTTCCTCCGCTATCTCCTGTTTACGCGTTGAAATTCCAACATATTATAAGTCTTATATCTTTTTTATTTTCTTCCATAATTTCTTTGAACTCCTCTGCTTTCTCCTTCATATCTCCGATCACATAAACCCCCACTATCTTTTACTTCTCTCCTCCCATCTTAAAATCTTCTACTATTAATCCTTCTTTTTGATCTTTCCTCTCTTTCTTATCTTTCCCTGTTATACATTCATTTCTCACTGCCATCACCATTCCTCCCATTACTCTGCTCTTTTTATTCTTCCTCTATGCATTTTGAACTTGCCATTTGTAACCTCTTGGTAATCTTCCCCTTACTCGTTTCCATTCCTTTTCATCTAGCCACGTCTTCATCATTATCACAACATCCCGTTGTGTGGTGCTCTGAACATTTTTGGATATTTCAAGTTTGAACCTAAATCGTCCTTCTCTTCACTGCTTCCCCTCTCTTCTCTCTTCCTTTTGATAAAAGACTCAATCGATCCTACGCTTTTTGATCCTAATCTCTCCTTTTCTATAGTTTTCTTGCACTTCCCCTTTGCCTTCCTTTCTTTGATTTCCTCTTTCTGCGTACTAAACACTTTCTGCTCTAAATTGGATTTTTCCTCGATGTTACAATTTTTGCTGTCCATGAATCCAATTTCAAACTTTCCCGCCTTCTATTTTTCCCTACCTTTATCGTCGCGTTCTGGTACCTGTCTTGTCTTTCTCCGTCTCTACCCAACCCTGCTACTACCAACTTGATCAACCCAGTCCTCCCACCCTGTCACAAATCTCAAACCAAGCTAACCTAAACTTTCACACAAATCTATCTCAATCCTCAAAAACATCTTTACCCCCTTTCCGATTTCACAATCTCTCAAAAAATCTCTTTCATCCAAACACTCCTATACACTTCTACAATTCACTCACCTCAAATTTCACCAAAATTATCGGAAAAACTTAGCATGCACAATTAATATATGAATAGTTGGCAAATTTTTGTAAAATTTTGAAGGCGGATTCGAAAAAGTCTTCTTTTGTGAAGAATTACCTCAACCAGTTATAACAGAAATGTTTAAATTAATCTTAACAGCATCGTATCTTCAGGTTATTCAAATTAAAATAAATTATCCTCTTTTAAAGCGTTTAAGTTGAAAAGGGAAAATTTCGTTCTTTTTTTATATAATATTAAGCACTTCGTAATCAACAAAATTCAATATATTTTATCTAGATCTAGGGATTGATTACTCCTTTAATTTGGTTTTCCAATAGCTTTTAATCAACCCCTATGAAACAATATCATAGAAAATTCAATAGAGGTCTGTAATGATTTTATTATGATAAATTGCTAATAATTTTTTCGCTATTCTAGAGAAATCTTTATCAAAAGTCATAATTAAAAAATCAGTATAGAAATAATGTTCAAATCTTGAAAGAGTTGATAAAAAATAGATAAAGTAGAATCAAATGATTTCTTTATACACTTCACTGAAATTTCCAAACATATCTGGAGGTCATGATGGATGCTAAAGAATTTCGAAACTAATTCAGGGACCTCCTTAGATTTTAAAGCTTTTACATTGATGTTTAAGTTTTCCAAATATTTTACCTATTTTTAAAATATTTTATCGGTTTTTAAGGAATTTAAAAATATGTTCACGGATTGCGAGGATTTTTTAAACATTTTGAGCGAGTCTAGAGGATTTTAAATATTGCTAAACTTTTCTAAAAGAAATTATTTTTTCTACAAAATCAAATTGTAGATCCGTAAATAATAATATTTCTCTAAGAAAATGTTTTAGAAACTCTCAATTGATATTATTTAGTAACAAAATTTATCAAACAATTCTAAAAGTAAGAAAAATCTCCTAATTTAAATTATTATGCTCATTAAACATATTTTCAAAATGCTTTTATTTGTTGTTAAAGATAGGAAATATATATTATTCTTATAATTTATGTGGTTCTCACTCACCTTCATGAGTTTTAAATATGCACAATTTCATTAATTATTTGTAAAAAAGTTCGTAATGACTTATTAGTCAACAATATTGAGTAATATTTCGTAATGAATATTATGCTCATACAAATTTGACTTTTAATATATAAGATAAATTTTAATCCAAGAAGACAAATTTTTAACGAAGTAGTTCAATTTTCGACCAGAAACGATTATTTTTAAGAAAATTATTAAATTTTTTACCAACCAAATGGACGAAATGTCACATAAAGTAGATTAAACTTCAACAAAAAACAGTTACATTTGCAGCCAAACAAAATAGTTTGATTTTCAACAAAAAGCTAGTTTTGAAAAAAGCAGTTGAATTCTAAAAGAAAAAGGATGATTTTTTAGAATAAAATTGTTGAATTTCTATCAAAAAACAAAATTCTAACTAACAATAGAATTATCAGGAATCAACTACAAAGGAGAAATTGAAATGTTTAAACAATTTTGTATTCTGCCTGACAATAAATATTCAAAGACAAGAATCTTAAACTTGTAACATTTTTGATACAAAATCTTTTATACATATAATAAAATAATCTTACGAAAAAGAAATAATTTGACTTTTTGAAATGTATGTATTTTATTTTTTCTCTACAGCTATTTTGAATACGTACTTGTAATAAACAAGTAAAATACAAATTAAAATCCGTGAATGAATTGACAAAATGTATATAATATAAGTATTTGTTATAAGGCCAACTGCAGGATTTCGCCGGGATCGGGTGCTAATTTGAAAAATTGCACCTGATCCCAGCAAAATCGCGGTAAAATTTCAGCCATAACCACCTCTCACTACCATGAGATAGGTGGTTACAGTCTGTGACGGAATCAATACGGTGATCCGGCAAAAGTCTTGTGCACCCTGAGGACACGGAGCGACCCAAGGACGACCGCCTTCTGCATTTCCCCCGAAAGAGTTTTAGCACATTGCTTTTAGGTGCTCTTTTTAGGTTATTAACCAGCGAAACCTTGGCACCTCCAAGAGCGCCGATGGTAAGGACGATTAATTTAACAGAATATTCCGGGTACACTCGTCGCAACTCCCTTACAAGATCTCTATACCTCTCTTTCTTCCCATTCTCCTTCACTATGATGTTTTTGTCAGCTTGTGCCGAAAATCCGATAACGAACATGGTTCGCCTCTCGAAGTCAAGGAGAACTATGTCAGGCCTCGAGTGTGCGACAGAAATAATTGTCGAGAATATAAAGTTCCAATATATACGGCACTTCTTATTCTCGAAAATTGACTCTATTTATATATATATATTATTTATTATTTATTATTTGTACTTGAAAAGTAAAAAATCAGAAGCGATTAAAATTGAATTTAAAATAGTACTCGCATTTATTTCACCTAAATATGCTCAAGAAATAATTATTTATGTTTTTTGTACTAATAAATAATTATTTAATTAGGCAATGTTGCTAATATATTTAAAAGTATTTTTTAATATAACTTCTCGTTTTACAACTTTTTTAATATTTAAAAGGCTCTTTAGCATGAAAAATGATGCAATTAAATCCAGTTAAATAAATCCATTGATTAAACTATTTTAAATATTTTGACCTCAAATAGTGGTTGATATTTTTAATACTGGCAGACTAATTAACTTCCTTTCAAATTATCCAACATAACACAAAAAAATAGTGCACTCTCTTGTTGACAGAGCTGTATTATTATCTCACAACAATTTTCACTCTAATAATTTAAAAATAATTACACAGTTATTGATCAATAATGATTATCCAATTTGCTTTATCAAGAAAAATATTAAAGATAATATTAAATCCCAAATATTTGGGATATATTTTGCAAAAGAATGGAGATCATAGAGTTCATATGAGAGAAAGGATAAAAAAAGCAGCAGG
>JAAAKG020143093.1:0-11447 GCA_010014905.2 Druon quercuslanigerum
CCCCCCACAGACACGACCCCAAACACCGCCCACCCGCCGAGCCACGCCCCGACACCGGGGTTGTGGGGGGGGGGGGGGGGGGGGGGTGTGATATTTTCAAAAATCTAATACCTTCTCTGATGAGAATGTAAAAAAGTGTGAAATAATACTTGAACGGTCCGCAACGTACTACTGAATAGTCTACTTGCTTATTTTATTGGAAAAAATAAAACTATCAAAATAGGCTTGATTGAAAATACATAAAATCTCAAACTGGATTTTTTATACGGCCTCACGCCAACAACAGAAAGTTTGGATGAATTTCCTTTGATAATTCAAAAAGTCATATTATAGTTAAAAAAAGATCGCCTGCGGAAAAACTAAATCTACGACTTTTCGAGTAGAATCATTTCAAAGATTAGAAAATTGCACGTGGAATTCGGTTACGCCGAAATTAATTTTGTGAGAGAGTCAATAAGTATTTAGCTTTAAAGCTAAATATTTTATGTTAAAACCCAGAAACTACAAAATACCTAGTCGTACTCTTGACTTATAAAAAAAAACTATTCACTTTGAACAAAATTTTTGTTGACTTTCTATACTAATAATTTCAACGTAGGCTAATTGGACACAAAATTTTCCAATCTTTAAAATAATTCCACTTAAGAGTCGCAGATTCAATTTCTGCACAGATATTTTTGTTTGAAGTAAAATATGAATTTTAAAACAGTCAAAGGAAATGTACCTACACATTCTGTCGTTAGTGTACCTGAACTTGATACCATACTGTATAAAGCATTTGATAAACACAATTCAATCGTAATCTAGAATTATAGAAACGATCGTCTTCATCGTGTAGGTAAGTTGCATGTAATGCCGATTCCCTTGGAATCAGAAGCATATCGACATTCAGCATGTGTCTCTTCATCAGAAACTGGCCAGGTCTGTCGCAGTCACGTACGGCTAGTCCTGATGACAGTCCCGGTGGACCGGAGACCTGCCAATCACTGTTCAGGGATTTTCTATGTCCCTAATTTTACCGGACGACGTAGGATGTGTCTCGATGATCTACGAGGTATAACATATGATCTTTTTTGTACATGTATTTTCGTCACTTGTCTGCACCACTCGAGCCCTCCATACGTAATATGTACATTGTGTACATACGTGTAACGGTCATTTACATAATTTCCTGCCCGAGTAACGTCTGAAGAAAGCGTGTGTTGCGTGCACGTGTTCTATACGTGCACGAATGTCCAAATGCATGCGTCTTATCGCACACTCACGTACAAGGAGGAAATTAGATTCCAAATTTCGGCGGTGCATCATCTCCGAAAACATCTAGTAGTTTGTGCGAATTCCACTGGTAACCAAAATTGACGATGTAATATTCATTCAAATTTAAGACCACAAAGGATATACGACGGAAAGGAGCTAAGTCATTTTGTAATGACGTGACTATCATTTTAAGAAACTTAAGGAAATGCCTAAAGTACATAAACATAAACGCATTAACTGCGTTTAAATTTTAAACCTAATATAATCGAAGAAATTCATTTATCATATTTTTAGTGTTTCATTGTCATTTTTCTTTGCGCAGCTATTTTGCGATTGATTTAACAATTGTGCGATTTATGTGGGAAAATCCTGTAGTGACCTCGCTTTCAGTAATCACGCAAAGTTTCCAGAAGTCGTTAAAAGCTTCCACAACTTGGCAAATCTCGGAAATAATCCGCCAAACCCTCAACAGTTGAGAATCCCTCAGTATTTTAGAGACTGGAAAAAATTGGATTGCAAAATGTGATATTTTTAGAAGAAAGTTTCAAATCATAATAACTCAAGAACCGGATGATTTGGCACAAAATTTGGGTCGATTTGAATTTAACAAGATAAAGTACAGCGGAAACGACACGTTTCATTTCACGAACACAATCTCATTCTGCTGAACTGTAGTGTTATTATCGATATTTGACAAACCCCTTTAGAAGTAACATAAATTTAATATTTCACTCATGATTTCCAGAAAAAATGTGTTGTTAGTTGAGCTTCGTATTTGAGTCTATTTAATCTTGGCCAACAAAAACGTTTCTTGGTAGGGTAATTGAACGCATCCATCATCGTCGGAACGATTTGGAGAGTCGTTTCCTCGTCTCTCGTTTTGAGAAATGGAAACGATCAGCGAGGAATGATGAACTAGAAAACCCGCTATTGTACTGCGGGTAGTATTGCAGGGCCACGCAAATTCGTAATGCAAATAGTTGGCGATTATCGTGTGCAGCGGACCCAATAATTCTATCGCGTTGGCTCGTGACGCCGCTCCGTAGGTCCGACAGCATTGCAAGTCGTCGAAGGTGGAAACTGCGAGCAACGAGAGCAACTGTAGCAATGCAACCTTCAAAGTAGCAAGGAACTACAGAATCGTTCGTGCGTGCGAGGGTCTTCGAGGTCGTGAGACCGCCTGGAGTTGAATGATCATACCCTAGTGGTCGGTTAATTGGTAATCGTTATTGCAGATTCCAGATGCCCGGATTGGATGTAAGCGATAAAAGACATGAATTATTACTTTTGCCGAAAATTATTTAGTAGTTTTCTTACAAAGTAAAGGGCGATGATTGTGGTTATTGTTGTCGTGAAGACAGCAGACACCGACAAGTCATGTCAAATTAAACGTCGAGAACATGTCCTCTCTGCTGCGATGGGAAGGTGCCAAATTATTTGAGATGCCATGCAGTTGTTTGAAAGCTGAAAGCTGCTGTGCTGTCTAGATTTTGACCAGAGCCTGCCCCAATATCATAATCTGTATTTTTATCACTTTCAGTCATGTGTAACAAATTGCTTCTGTTACAGCTTGTCCGATATGAGCGAAAAATGGGGAAAGGAAAATATTGGCAATAGCATAAATATACAGCACAGCAGCTTTCAGCTTTCAAAAAATTGCATAGCATCTCAAAGAATTTGGCACCTTCCCATCGCACCGGCCTATTTTTTCATAATAAGCGATTCTTAATTTTTCTAATGCTATATTTCTTCTTTAGTCAGTTGTTTATATAATATTAAAAACCCGCTTCACTCTTTCGAGGTTTGGGAATTGTCCTTCTAGTTTCAAAATAATTTCAGCTACAAGGGGAAAGTTTCGAATAGAATACTTTTTTCATATAAAAATCCACTCAACTTTAGTTTAAGAACTACAGTTCGGTGCAGAATTATGCTCAGAACAAAGAAATAATGCCAGCGAATCTAAACATTTGATCGAGTAATATAATACTTCCAAGTGATTGCAGTTGAGAAATAATTGATCATTCACTCGATTAGGTGTGCATGACGCACCGTAATTGGTGTAATTGAAATTCCGAGGTACAGAGGAGAATTATTAACGCTTCCAGGAAAATCCTGTGGTGTACCTAAGATTGCATATTTGGTACAATGTGGGTAATTTAATTATCTAAAAGCATGGACGTTTATATTTCATTATTAATGTTTGTTATTCCAAATGTAGAAGATATGGAGAAACGGAATTCACGTATAATATTATCATGTACTAAACTCGTGAGCATTAATTATCACCTCTATTGGCAGGATTCCAATAAAGTCTCAAATAAAAATGACCTTCAGTATTCACTGCCTAAGAATATTAGATGATAAAAGTTGGTACTATATTAGTGATAGAAAAACTCTTTTCTATACGGGATGTCTCGAAGTATGAGATTGCCAAAGTCATAAGTAGATCAATCCATTATTTGTCAGCCACTATGAGAATAGATAAATCCATTAGCTGCACAGATCAAAAATTGAGATGTGACAGGGATATTATTCCTGGTTATAGCTAAACATTTAGCTGAAAGCGAACGAAGGAACTTAGAAAGATCCCTGGATCAAAGAAAATAAATATCTTTGACCATTTTCGATATTAAGATATTAAGATATATTAAGGATAGGTGTCTGAAGGAATTATCGGGAAAGCACCGGTGCATTATGGGAGCAGTGAAATAAAATGGCGAAAGTATAATCGGTAGCAGTGTCAGTTGAGATTTACTTTATTCAATTTAACTTTTTTTACCAGTTAAAATGTGCGCGAATGTTAATATTAAATAGAGTTTGTGTTGCGGTAATAATAATTGACAAGTGTTTCGATTGTAGGCGGTAAATATATTGAAATATCAAGAAACGTGAGAAAACAGCAAACTTGACCTCCAAATGTATTATACCGATTTCAGGCAAATTCACTTTCTCGATATCAGACGAAAAATTGGCTACTGTAAGTTAAAATATTTCTGTAACAACTAAATGTTTTCTAAGCTAAAGATAATAATATCATGCATAATTTCTTGAAAATAATAAACTCTTGAAATGAGCAAGTTTGTCAAAATTACTGATTTACCAGAACAATTTATATAAAGTAACCAAATGTTAACTCAAACTAACTAAATTTTTTACCTAATCTAAGCGGATACTCTCCTTGACTTTAATATATTCTTGATTCACTCGTTCGCCTCAAGAATTTTTTTCCGTGTGCATTACTGATTGGAGTGTGCAACTAATGTTACATTGCCCTACAATATGTATCATTATTTAAAACGAATACAATACATTTGTTACATTTTTCATTCATTAATAAAAAACAAAAATGTTTTAGGAGGAAATAGGCATAAGTGTGTAGACCCTCAAATTAGGAGACTTACAAGAAAATAACTGGGTATCTTAACATAAACCGACAAAACCAATTAAATTCTGCTCCACAACAGTGCAGTATATCTTGTTTTTTCCTATCTTCATAATTATTTTACATAGATTGAACAATGATCAATATAATTAAATTAACGTATACCAATATCCTGTATTATGCAATAATATGTTATAGAAAATTACGTACACACAGGCAAATTATTCATGCTGCATGATTCAAGAAGACTTCACTGTCTGAAATTCATTAACATATCAAATTAAATATATTATTCTTGCTTGGTTTGTGCCAGACAGGAGTACTCAAGTAGAAATTCTTGGGATTTGCCACCCAGTGTCTCGCAGTGAAAACAGTGTGTATAGACAAGCCCAACTCTAGCATCATCTTTGAAATAACACGAGTGCAAATAATACGTTAGGCATCATACAAATCCTCTCAATATGAGAAAGGTTTGGAGAATAATGTCAAGTATTTTTGAAAATATTTTAAGCATTTTGAAAATATTTTTATTTTTTACTGCAAAAGAAAAATATAATTTTATAAGAGAATAAATTTCTTATACCCTTCAAGACCAAGCCTTGATCCCGTCAAATACAAATTTTGAACAAATTCAGGACAAATGCATGGTCGTATAAGTATACGATAACTCAGAACCACCTAACTAGATGCGGAATAGTCCATTTTGATTTAATGCACACATTGATTTGTTAAACTCATCGGTAACTTTATTAATAAATTTTAGAATATGATAGGAATTCAGAGTTTAAAAAAAATTACGCATTTCACTGTTATTTTAGCATCGTATTTGTATAGCGTCTTAGCCAACAGTGGTTTTTCAGAATTTATTTTTGAAAGGTTTCTTGTGATTGCTACAGAAATTATTAAAAGTTTTATGCTATTTAAATAAAGAATTATTTTAGAAATAGTGTTTTGTAATGATGGGCAGCATGAAACATTTTTAACCCTTCGATGGCACACTGAGGTCAAAAAGACCCCAGAAGACCCCTCTAAACCCCCCAAAAATGGAATTTTTTGCTATTCTTTAATTTTTACAGTATTTTTTCATACTTAAAATAAATTTTGAACCAAATAATGCATATGATTCTCTTGAATCACTATTCAAGAGTGTGTAAAAAATTCAGTTACTCAAAATAATAAATTGGCTCTCTGTGGGAAAACTTTTTCGCTTGGGGTCAAAAAGACCCCAGTGTGCCAGCCGTGTTACGCGTCGAGAATTGTGCCATCAAAGGATTAGATTAATTTTAATTTGGGAAGGACAACCCCTCGTGCTCCTTTTCATCCCCTTCTCCTCTTGAGTCTGGTGTTGGACCTATGTATCTGAAACATCCAAACCTTTAAAACAAGGGAGGAAGTAACTCGTATCCAAGATATCAACCAACTCTCAACCTGTCCCTATCGCAAGTGTGCACTGCAGATTTTCTTTGCCCAAAGAATTTAACAATAAGTAGTGCAGGAGATCGTGGTCGGCCGAAAGAAGAAAGATATACAGCCACACGAGCACGACCTGCCAGAAAAAGGCTGGCAGGAAGGACGGAAGGAAGGAAAGAAGGACAGGATAGGAACGGTCTCGTGAGCAGGCGAGCAGGCGAACAGGCCGTTGTCGGAGGCGGGCCGATCGGTCGTCCCGTAACACCGCTGCGGTGGGCTGTGATCGCGCAGGCGCTTGAACCCCTTCCCCTCTACTGCGTCCCCCGCCCCGCGCGAAGAGCGCAGTGTCGCGTCGAACTTCTCGCAGAGCGCGTCGCACGTTTACCGGCCGCCGCCCGTCATCAGTAGTCGCCGTATAACGCGCAGCCACGTAACCTCTCACCTTCCTTAGTTTTTAGTAGTCAGTAGTAGGGGAGTTTGAGATATTTGGCTTCTTGTCCACACCGTCGTCGTTAACGTCGTCATCGTCATCTTTATACTCCAAAACCTCATCTTCGTCGTCGTCTCCGTCGTGAGTCTCGATTCGTCGCAGATTCGAGCACTCGGTTGTGCTTCGAGAGCTGTGTGCTAGACTCGCTCGTGCCGCAGCACCGCGAGTTTCCGAGCCGTCGCACCCCGGCTTGGCCCGGCGAACAGAAACAGAGCAACGAACAACTATAGGCGTAAGGAGCGAGAGTCGACGTGCGAGGAGCGCGAAAACCACAAACAGGAACTTACTGTCTGTTGTGTCATCGCGACACAAAGTTTCTACCGGAAGATCCGGTACAACCCGCACCCAAGTCGCGCCCTTAGGCTCCAGTCAAGGAGACAGTGTCCAAGAGTCGCGTGTCCGGTGCTGACATGGAACCGCAAACACAGGAGATCGTAGCGAGCGGGTCACCTGCTGAGGTGCCCAACGACCCAGGGTACGGCATGGATCACAATCACTCTTCAGTGAGAGAGTAAACCACCCAGTTTACTCTCTGGATACCGCTATGTTACCCTCATTCCAAGACCACCATTGCCAACAACATGCACCACCCGTAAATGTAAACAGTGTACAACGAAGAAATTGTGCCATCCTGTGTTTTCATATTGATGTTCTCATCTCTTATTTTGAAGTTCTGATCTCTTTAAGTTCCGATTCCTTATTAACCGGTGCTGTCAGTTTGATAATGCTTCTTATGTTTACCTCGATCGCTCCTCTACGGCATCACTTTTTGAGGGTCTGCTGCTCTCAATTTTTCCCGCCGTATTTGTCACGTGTTTGATCGCGAGTCATCGATCGAAGATATTAAAAATAATGCGAAAAAACAAGTTACATAATTCAGAAATTGCCCGAGAAAGGAAGTAGGGTAGCAGGAGTTAGAACGGGATTCAAACGGGTTCGCCGTCACGTGGTCGATAACTCCCGCGTCAGTTACGAACCACGTGGGAGAAGGACCTGACCTCACCCTACGCTCTAGAAAAATGCTTCATTCTGAATCAGCCGCAACTTCTCCATTTGTGAATGAGAATCTTCATTTGGATAATTAACCAAGAATTTTTTAAATTCTAACGTAGGATTTCTAGAACAATTTTCATTAATGATATGAGCACATCAGTAAACATTTGCACGTGAAACATCTTCACCCTGAAAATAAATAACCGTCTTCCTTAATTATTGGTTTTTAATGAATTGCATGACACATGTATGACCCAGTTTGTTTAGGTGATTGAAACACTCCCCAAGGATAATAAAATGGTAGGCTTGTTAGTTGACATAGGTTTTGTTCAATATCATAACTGATTATATATCTTCTAATGTTGATTAGATATCATCCAATTTTGATTAGGCATTTTGAATTCCATAGCGCCTTGTCAGATATCAGGTCATCAATGTATCAATGCACGAATCTAAAATAAATTAGATTTGAATTATTTTAACTGTAGTAAAAACAATGAAGAATTATTATTAATGTTATTATTCCTCGTCGAAAAGTTAGGGCTACAAAAAAACTTTGAATTCTTTATAAGAAACCTAGCTTCAAACCACCCTGAACTTTAGGATATTTTTTTCGCGATGCATACTAGCATGCTGTCAACTTGAGTTCCCTAACCTATAACTCAGTCTACTTATTACAAGTGTACTTATTATAAGTGTACTAATAAGAATATGTACGTAATACATAATTTTTCAGCCTCATCATGCAAAGTAGACATATGTACTTTATAGCCATTGCTACTGTTAAACGCCTTCTTCTTCGCCTGATACTCTCATTCAAAAGTTTTGACGATTTTGGACTACTAATTAGCCTTAATAGCTAAATCTTGAAATCCAGTTTGTTTATATTTACACGTAAGGGGTAAGTTTGCTGAATTTATCTGTGCGAAGAAGGTTAGAACACCGGCAGTAAACTTCGGTCAGAAAATCGATGTTCCACCACGGGACTTTCCATAATACAGGAATGTTATCGCGATGTTATCTCTAAGCTGACTATACGTGCGATTATAATAACGAAAAGCGGAAATGATAACAGCGCCACACGAGTAATCCCCATGACATCTTTTTGAACCATGTCGAACTAGTTAACTTCAATAAGCGTTTAGTGTGTGAAAATTGCCTATTGCCATTTTGTAACAATATCGAGTGAGTAGTTTTATAGATAATGAAATATTCGCGGGATTCCAGTACCTTTTTTGTTATTATTGCGACGGATATTGTAAATCGTTTGATCGGCCGACGTAATATCGTGTTCGAGGCTTGAAAAGCGCGGTATCGGTGCTCGAGGTCGAACGCACAAATACCTTCGATTGGGAAAGAGAGAGAGATAGAAAACGAAATAGATTTGAAACCAAGTCACCGAAGTTTTAAAGTGGTTCGTTATCGATAAACTCGAGTGGCAGACCCGCATCGAGTGCTCGTCCCGCTTGAACTCGAGCGATCGGGGATTAGTAAGATTGCTTCGTGATCGATTTTAAGTGAGTCCTGCCAACGAGGAAAATGGAAAATTTCATTGTTCGGGAAAAATAAAGAGAAAGGAAGAAAGCAGCTCCCCTGGAGTTAAATTAATCGGGCAGTTTAAATGATCCGAAAGTTGATGTATTTTTTCAGTTTCGGTGATATCTTCTGTTTTCATCATTAAACGTGCCGTAATAATGAACGGTTCTGATTTGTTCGGGAGTTCAGTTGTTGGTTGATGTGTGGTGACACCTGTCGTTGAGGAAGGGAGACTGCCCAGGGGGTTCGTGAAACCGGAAGTTACCCTCTGCTGGCAGTTCTCCACTTCTCCTCTTCCTTCGCTTGTTCCACTTCTTCTATCATCCATTCGACGGCACGCGATGACCATGCTGATGGATTCATCTTTTTTTTTCTAGGAAAATGTTCATCGGTGGATTATCTTGGCAAACTAGTCCAGGTAAGACTACTTTCTTAAGTAACCGATGATTAAGTCTCAAGCCATTGGTTTTTGATGTAGACTTCTTGATATAGACATTCTTTATTCACAAGGCAAATTGTAAGAGATTGATGAATTAATAACGATAAAGAGAAATCAGATCAATCCATCAGTTTTTTCAGGGAATATCATGTTTTTAACATCACCCCGGAAACACAAGTAAATTAAGTATTGATACAAGTATAATTTCCTAAAGAAAATTCAATATTCAATATAATCAATAAATTTCAATATAATAAATATTTACAAGTAATTATTCAGACATCATTTATGAGATTATATATCAAGCCAATATCCATACATGAAACTTAGATAGTAAAGTCAAAGAGGCAATCCCAGAAGAGGATTACACAGCAGCGCATAACTAAACAATTCTAGTACAATTGATTGCAATTTTTATTCTATATCTATCCATTGTTTTCATGATGGCCTTTTTATGCTTCCATTAAATTTCAGAGATTCAACTAGAGAACCTAGAAAGTATTTTTTAAAGATAACATTTTTCATTTTTTTAACACGTGAAATTTCAAAAACACGGTTGGTGAACATTTATCTACGAAATTGAATGAATTAAATAGATACTGTAGAGATTCATTTTTAAATGCTGCCCATCAAAAAGTGCTTTTCTTTTGCCCAGTGCTCTGTTGATACTGAATTACTTGTTCGTTTTCCTTAAATTGTAAATGAACTGGATGCGATAAAATCCTAGTGAATATTTTTTCTATATTCTCCATAGCCTTTAAACTAAAAAACAAGTTTCATTCAGCGTGATGGTTTACAAATACTGTTCATTACCCTTTGTGACTTTGTGGTGCCAACGTTTAATCAAATTAGAGTAATTATTAGAATGAATATGATAACGAAGTATTAGTTAGAAATCAATGTCTGTCAATTAAATGAAAGAAGTTGGATTCTAAAGTAAATTGCAAATTAAGGGATGGAGCTTTCTATATTTACTGAATTAATCTTAACTCCGAAATACCTAATATGTATTTCAGATGATTCCTGTAGCCTGGAAATCAATGTGATAAATCGCTCGTAAAATTAACTTAGCATTTGCTACATTGCGCTTTATAATCATAAATGTCATCGATGTTTCGACTTTGTGGTTTTAACGATAATAGCGCTTCTCGACAGGACGGCGCTTTACGTAATTTCTAGATAAAGGACAAGAACAACAGCTGCCCCGTAGTACGTGCTGTCTAATCGGATGGACGGCCCTGTATGTATAGTAAAAAAAACTTCTACTGATCCATACACTAATCTTAATCCCGCGGCCACTCTAGTTGATGTGTTTTTCTAGTAGTATGTAGGGTTCTAAAGTCTTGAGAAACTTTAGGTGAATCGAAAAGAGGATTACTAGGGTAATAAACATTCATGTATAGTGTTATCGTCCGTTAAGGTTTTACTTTTTGTAAAAGTGGATACATTTCTTATAGAATTAGGTAGCAGATGTAAAACTGACTTTTTATTAGCTGCTATAATTTATTTCAAAGGCTACTTAATAAAAAACTAAATCAAGTATTTTAGAAAACGAGCATATAAATTCACCTAAGTGAAGTTCGGTTTCTTGATCCATTGGCATCTTCTCTTTTTCTCTTTATTCTCACCACGTCTTTGAAGCCACCCACGTGGGTGGTTCCGGAGGTTTTTCAGAGTTGAAGGCACAAACGTAAGGTGAGATTTCTGGATTATTCGTGACGCGTGTGGAAAACGTAAAAGTGCTATTGATTTTTGGCTGCGTCTACACGGAAAAGAATATCGAACTGTAATATCTCAATAGGAGTGCAGGAATCATTTGATCCTGTGTTTAGAAACAAATATGCCCATATGTACGAGATCATGTGGTTCCAAAATAGTTAGGTGAATCCGCGCACCCAGCTTGGGAACGAATCAGTCCCATAATCGGCAAAACGGAGTCG
>JAAAKG020143094.1:0-11447 GCA_010014905.2 Druon quercuslanigerum
ATTATTTAGTAATTGACTAAAACTCAGAACCCGAACTTTTAACACAATACGTTGCACATTACTTGCGCGTATAATCAATCACGTTATTTTACTAAATTTTTCTATTTTTCACCTGACCTATTTTTATGAAGTTTTTTATTATTGCGTGCAATCCTGCATAATTTTGTATGTATTTATTAAGCGATTGATACTTTTACTATTAAATTAAAATAATATTTTTTGCTAATCTTTAGTGGTCAACTTTTCGGTAATAAAAACTTTAAAATTTCACTAGAAATTAGAGAAGGTTTAACTTCAATTTTCTATAGAATATTAGAAAGCTGCAAAATAAAAAAAAAATAAAAAAAATAAAAAAATGCTATGACTATTACCAAACTTATTAATTTCTAGTAATCTTAAGATTGTTAAAAATAGTTCGTTTTCTCACCTCTGTTTAAAGAATTAAAAAGCAATGTTTTTAAATTTGAAACTAGCTGGGGCACGTTTACAATGTCACAATGAGACTTGATAATTTAAACAGAGTAAATAGTGTAAACTTATCTCTTTACTTTAGTAAAGCTTTTTTTTAAGTTTTCTGGTTTTTTGATATTTTTCTAACTATAGTCAGAATAGAAATTTTGAAAAATTATGTAAAAATTATAGATACTATGATAAAAATTAATTAATTTTGGCAAATAATCAATTTTATTTTTCTATTAGGCGTTGCAATGTGTTTATGACGTAAATAAAATCATTTATTTAGATAACTTTTTCGACGATTGATGTTTTATTTTGTTATATTTTATTATTTATTATAACAGAGAAAACTAAAAGGTGTTATGTCCTTCGAAATGTCCGTAAGCTTCTTACATAGACACAAAGTGCTATCTAATTTCTTACATAATGGCTATTAAACTGATCTATGTACCTAGACAAAATATAAAGCTCAAATTTTTTTTTCATAAATTTATTTATTTAATTTACTAATTATAAATTATTTCAGACGGAGGTTTTTATTGCTTCAATATTTGCAAAAAATGTGGACTGCATTCCAGCTATACATTTAATTTTTCAGAATTTGAAAAAAATTAAGGACCAGTACAAATCCCATAAACTGTTTTTACAAGATAACTTGGCAGATATTCCACTGATCCACTGAGCTCGGTGCTCCTCATGGATCAAGGATTAAGCTTTCTCAGTCCGAAGGATGAATATTTTAATAACACCACAAATTTTCAGGTTTCATGAGTTCAGACTTACAAACAGTAAATTTCTGGCGTAAATTCGATGACACTATTTTAAAATTCGAAATCCATCTCAGAGATATGCCAGTACAGGAGCCAGTACTGGCAAAAAAAAACAAGAAGGCTTCATGATGGCAACCATAAGGAATCAATGATTAGGCCCAAGTGGTGCCCCTATAGATTAGCATGCCGTTTCCATGAGGGGCCCCGCCTGGACTGCCCTCATGTATTCCACAAGGCTTCAGGGGCCATGCAGGCCCCGACGGGAGCCCCTTTAATTTTTCTACACTAGACCTAGGACTGAATGATTTTGATGCAAATTAGATTTTGGAATGTGTTTACAAATTTTCTGAAGAATTCGAGTCACGCAATTTTCTGATTATCACTGAGGGATGACAAGGAGGATTAAATGATTCTTTTCTGTGATTTGTCTTGATGATAAGAGGTAATTTAAAATTTTTTGTTAAGGTTTTTCTACATTTAAAATATGGACAATGTAAGTTTAAATAATTCAGAATGACAAAGAGGTAGAACGCATTTTTGTCCCCTCTATCTCTTTCGCATAAGTGATCATTAGGATAATATTTATTTTGTACGTTCTGTCTGATATTTTTTCTTCTTGGTCATTTTTTGGTTTGAAACAATCTTTAAAACCTCGAAATTGTACGTCGTAAGTACCTCTTTCTTTTATATCTTTTTCATAATTGCCTGTTTTATATCTCATCCCACAAAACATTTCTTGTTTCTCCTCTCAAATTTTATTTTTGGCCATTAATTTGTCATTCCCAGTAACTCAATTCACTGATTTACAGATTAAAAATTTTTTTAGGTAAATTGCAGATAAGCAAAATTTAAAAACCTGCATATATTAAATATTCCATTTTCGAAATTAAGCATTGCAAAATTAGATTTTAGTTAGTGAAGAATGCTCATCAACTTGGTCAATAAGGAAACTTTATACCCGAGCATGACAGACTCACCCTAGATTGTGTAAATATTTGTTGCTCGATGTGAATCTTAATAAATTTACCCTAATTGTCATCAATTTTTAAAAACTCTTAAATTATTTTAATAATTGTTCTGCTAACTACAGAATTTTTGTGTGCATTTTAAAATATTTCAGGTCATTTTTTATGTAATTTTCAATAATTCGATTAGCTAAGCTAAAGAAAGCGTTCCAAGCCTATCCTCTAAATTTCAATAGTAAGTCAAAGTTTCTTTAAAATAATATCTGGTTCACTTGTTCTTTAGATTAGACCACTGATGTTAGTTCTATTAACGAAACAGCCAGAAGAAGACTAGAATATTATTCTAACTGTAAATTTTTCCTTCAAGTATTGATAGATGTCTTTCAACATAAATTGAAGCGCTTTTGATTCAATATTCTTTCGTGAATTAATTATCATTCTTCAAACTGCCAGCTAGTAAAAAATAATGGTTGAATGAAGCTTAGAGAAAAATAGACCCTTAAATTGCCCGGCTTCACCTGTCGCCATGAGTCGCCACCTTTGCTCTTACAAATTGAGCCGCTTTATCCCATTTTCTTGAGTGCACTACGATCATGATGAGAGCCAGAGACACCAACCATGCCATACAAACGTCAATCGATCCCTGGTGAATTCCCTCTCCCTTACAGCGATCGACTATGCTGACAATAACTACACCTTATCTTGAACATAAATGCATCCTGTGTGGCATTCAAGCATCATCCGGTCGTCAAGATTGCCTAACTGTAGTACAAAAGCTCTTCAGTTCTAATCCGTAGGGACAAAACATATCCTACTTCTCATTAAATTAGGATCATTCTGCCAGCTTTTAACTTCGAAGAAAAAGTATTTTATTTAAGGAATCTGTGTTATCATTATAGATGGTATCCATCAATCTGTATAGATATCATTTCACGCAACGTGAAAATAGAAGTCAACTCTATCCATAAAATTAACTTTTTAAATAAAAAAAAATACTTAACGTCTTTTCAGACCAGTTGCAGAATAAATTTCTAAAGTTTGTAAGTACACAGTATGTATTTCTGCAAAAAGATTCTTCTTTCGATATTTCTGGTAGCTTAACGGAAAAGCACCCGACCGGCAATCACAAGTTCTGTGTTTCGATTTCTTGTGAAGCGATAGAGTAGATCTTTTTTTAGAAAAAATGTAAATTAAAAATTATTTTCTTATTTACCGAATGTTTATAAAACGGAAGTTAAAATTAGGATTATACTTTGAAAAGTGGTTCAGATTTTTTTGAAAAACATCAGTCTTAGTGTTGACGATTGGTGATGCAGGTGGAAGGGTTAAATGAAAATGAGTGATTTTATTTTGCGAGTAAATCATCAGCATAAAGAATTTACAATATTTCTTCTCGTCACTACGTGTTTTATTTTTTTAAATAAATAAATAATTAAAGAAAAATGTTTTTGGCTTTCTTCAATAAAGCACTTCTAGGGTCAAATGTCTGCCTACAAAAGCGACTGTTCACAAATCGGTTGAACTCGAGAGGTGGTTTTCTGCAGTTGTCCTATCCCCTGTCCAAAGGTACACGTAAATTTGAGTTGTTCTCATAAATTCTGATACATCTGCCGTTTATCGCTGGGTATGATTAAATAAATAGATTGATTTCAATCCTACCTCAGCAGAAAAGAAATTAGCACAGGCCTATATTTAGTAAAGTGAAGTCGTTTATCGGTAAATGTACTGCTTTTAATAAATTATATGTTACTTTAGCAGCCAGGGGATTCCATTTATTTCATCCTTTTCAGCAGAGTTTTAAAATGAAAACGCATCGTAAAATTGATTTTGAATGCAGTGCTATTGAACTTAAATGGACCAGCCTTAGAAGACAATAATAAAAACATATATTTCTTTAGAAAATGTCTTTATTGAACATTCTTTTTTCAACTAAAGATTAATTTTCTCAGCCTAAAGTTTATATAATCCTTTTTCTCATAGGAAATTTATCTTTATTACTAAAAACTTCTACTGGAAAATTTTAAATTAGGAACTGGTCTTTTTTTTGGTTGGAAATTCAAATACTTGATTGAAAACTAATTTGTCAAAAATTAACTTTATTTGATTCGAGATTGAACTATGTTAATACAAATGATCGTTTTTTGGCTAAATAATGATTTTTCTACATTTGAAATTAACTATTCTAGTATAAGCATAAAAGTTTATAGTTTCTAGTTGAAAATAAAAATATTATTCCTAAAGCTGTATTTATAAAATCCCTTTTTAATTAAAAATCAATTTTGGAATCTGCAAATTCAATTTTTCCATACTTCATATAAAGTATAAATGCTTTTAGTTTTAAATTCGACTATTTGGATAAAAATATACTTTTTCGCTGTGAATTCATATTTCAGGGTTGGGTATTAAACTTTGTGGATTTAATTTATTCTTTTTGGGTTAAAAATTGTAGTTTTGTTTAAAATATTCTTCTTGGGCTGAAAATTTATCTATTTAGGCGAACAATTTAAATGCTTGATAGAAAACTAAATTTTTGATTAAAATTCGTATTACTAGATAAAAAATTCAAATTTTTGTCAAAAATTTGCCTTTTTGGCCAGCAAATTAGAAAAACCGGTTACATTTTCTTTTACTGAAAAATCAGTCTTCAGAAACTTTATATTCTTGGTTAAAAATTCAATTTATTACTCAAAATCATTCTTTTTTGGTTTAGGGTTTACCCATTTTTTTTAAAATAATTTTTTTATAGATTCCCTTAACTTTTCACGAATTAAAATTTATTTCACTTTAGATGGAAGTATCAAAACTTCTATTTTTTCGAATTGATATTTTTTTAAATAAAAATGCAATTCTGAATTCAAAGTATAACTTTTTTGTTAATGAAGAATTTTATTTGTGAAAATTGAAACTATTTGGATAAAGAGGCATTCTTTTTGGTTAAAAATTCAACTTCTTTGTTAAAAATTCATCTATTTGGATAAAAAAGTTGTTCTGTGAAATTAAAATCCCAACACTCTAATTTTTTTACCAAGATATGTTTTTTGGTAAAGAAATTCAGTTGCTTTGTTGAAAATTCGTCTTGTTAAATAGAAAATTCATACTTTTATGTGAAAAATTAATGTTCTTTGGTAAAAAAATTCTTCTTCGAAAATACATCTTTCATAGCTAAATATCCAACAGTATTAAAAAAAAATTTGTCCCTGGATTTCTGAGTCAACTATTTAGTGAAAAATTCAACTTTTTGCGGTAAATGAAAATTCATTTTTAATATTCGACTATTTAGTTAAAAATTCACCTTTGTAGACTGAAAATTTCACTGTCCGGTTAAAAAGTAAACTGTATGGTTAAAAAATGTTCTCTTTAGTTTTAAAAATGAACTGAATTTTTAAAATATTAACTTTTTAGAATGCATTTCTCTTGATAGCAAATTAATCTTTGGTGGTAAAATCAAAAAATATTTCAACAAAAGTGCGATATATTTCGACTTAAAATCATCAGCGTTTTATATTAAATAAAATAAGATACCTATTCATTGATTTGATAAAAATTATTTTACTATATTTGAGATATATCACTTAATTTTATATCTTGGGCTGTGAAGTATCGTTTAAGGGGGGGGGGGGGGGGGTTTGCACGTTCGAAAGATCGAATTTTTTTGTCTTATCTTATGTTTCAACATTTCAAGAATATATTCCTAAAATTTTGAGTCGATCTAAGCAAAACTCTTGAAGTTATTGTCTAGTTAGTCTCCTTTCCTTTAATACTATAGCTCTGACTCATAAACTTTTAAACGAGTTTTTCTCAAAGTTACTACTTCACCGTTTTATTTCAAACTTGGTGTGCATTTTCTATATACAAAATACCAACCCTCAACGTTTAGTTAAAATTTTTTTTACACAATAAGGGGGTTCATCACCCACAAAAAGACAGAATTTTTCGTGGAACATAGCGGTTTACACTTTAGATGGCCACCAACAATTTTGAAATAAAAAAAAAATTATTATTGAAAGTTAGGGGCAGGATTTAAAGATTCTTTAAATAAATTTTAATGGTTTCTGATTTCAGATAATTTTTGACCGAGATATAGTGAACACCGCAAATCGCTTTTTTCTAAGACGCTCTGGGGCAATCTCTGTCACCGGCTTGTTATTCAATATTTCCGCATGAAAAAATTGCAGAATATTTGTAAAATTATACTTAATAATGTACAAAAGGTTTGAGTAAATTTGTTTAATCCCTTAAATATTATTTTTGTCGTTTTTTCTTCATGTAACATTCCTGTGTAAAAAACAAAATTTTAAAGTATGCGTTATTTTGCGAGTGGTTTTGCATAAATTATTCTGAGGCAGTTACCATTTCGCCTTAGGAGAATCTTCACAGTAAATATTTTCACTTAACAATCTTCGTTCAAGTTTGGCTTTTGAAAATTATGTAAATGAATTTGAGAAAATACTACAAGAAGGCGTCGCTGATTAAATCGAGTATCGCGAGGAATGCAAAAGGAATTAAATAAATTGGAAAAGTAGATTAATAATGCAAATTTTCTGAACTAAGAATTATTTTCTTGCCTGTCTTTGGAAACCGGCACCTCATTCGTCAAATTGCTTCGGTCGATTAAATGGTACTCGAGAAACTTAAGGGGGTAGTGGCGCTCACAGTTTGCCTCTGTTTCACGCAGAACCATGAAAAATCATGGGACTTCATCCCCCTCCCCCCCCCCCCCCCCTTCCTCATTTCGTGCACCCCAGTTTCTGTCCTCCCAAGCACAGTCAACACCGCGAGGATAATTTGCATTATTCTCCCGTTCGCACCCTGCGACTCACTCGCAAACCTTCATTCTCTAAATCCCCTCTGTTCCCCTTTCCACCCTGAGCAACCATTTCGATCTCGGCAACACTTCAAGCACTGTGAGTCTTAATAATGATTCTCCTTAGAATCAGGTTGCCAATGTAGGCGCAAGAAAAAAACCAACTGGGATCGATTAAGTATGTTATTTGGAACAAAAAAACTTAATAATACTTTTTTCCCGATAGTAAATAATTTGTTATTAACTAAAAACTTGTAAAATTACAAAAAATGAATAATTTTACGCTGATCATTCTTTAAAGTAAAGTTGATAAGAATAAACACTTTTTTACTTCTGGCATTTTTTCTAAAAAGGCTTCATGCTTTTAGACAGTATTTTTTTTTCTTTATGCTACTCTTTTTTACAATGACAATTTTGTCATACCAAATTCGTGAAATTGACGGATTTCGAGGCGGATTTGCGGTGACAAAGAGCGTAACGTATAATTCGCGAAACTATTTGTTTATAACTAACGTTGTAATATGTGGTTATTGGCCTTTGATATTTTTTCTTTATACCATGTACTGTCGAAAAGAAGCCTTTCTCAACCGGAACCTCTTTCAATTTTACAAGAAAATGTATGTGTACTAAAAAAAAATTAGAAAGTTATGGACGTTAAAGTAAAATGAAAATTATTTCAAAATAAATAAACTGATTTATTCACATACAATTTACATTTGTATATATACATATGTTGTAATAGAGTCTACTATACATTAATATTCCAACTATTTTGTCCAAATTTAAATGAATTGTTGTAACATTTGTATGGCTGTATCTCCTCCAAAATAACTGAATGACAATATGTCGTTTTCTCTTATCCATCCGTATTGAATCGGAACAAATCTAATTTTTTTGTACACATAAATTTTGTTGTAAAATAGAAAGAGGTTCTTTTAGAGAAAGGCTTCTTTTCGACAGTACATAGTATAAAGAAAAAATATTAATGGCCAAGAACCACATATTATATTAGGTCATTAACAAATAGTTCCACGAATCATTCTAATACGTTACGCACATCGTCACCGCAAATCCGCCTCGAAATCCGTAAATTTTACGAATTTGGTATGAAAAATTTGTCATTGTAAAAAAAGAAGCACGCATAAACAAAATAATGCCTCAAAATTTGCATTTTTTAAATTTTAAAAAGCTATGATAGAAGCCGAGAAAATTTTTTTCGAAATATACAGTTTCGGTCGATTTTTAACTTCAAATTGCACGTCACTCGAAAACGAAGCATTTTTAGAAAAAATACCAAGGGTAAAAAAGTGTTTATTTTTATCCACTTTACTTTAGAGAATGATCAGCGTAACAATTTTTTAATTTTTGTAATTTTAAAAGGTTTGAGTTATTAAAAAATTATTGACCATCTGGAAAAAAGTATTATAAATGTTTTTCGTTCCTAATAGCATAAATAATCGATCCTCATTGTTTTTTTCCTTGCTTTTTGTAGTGGTCGGTCAACTCATTTTTGTGCATCTTTTCGGGGGTGCGCCGCTCGCCTAATATATTCCAGGCGTTTCGTATGAAAAAAGTTACTTTTACCCTATTAAGTAGGTAATACGCAAAAAAAAGTTCATTAAGGGGTCCGGATAAAAATCCCAATTTCTCTAGAAATGATGCCCGTGTGTCTGGAGGTATTTTTGAAAAAAGTTCCAAAAATTGTATCTGCGTAGACGGACCCGCCTTATTTAATTTTAGAGCAAAATGCTCGACACCACAATTAAACTAAAGGATATTCTGAAAGAGTTGAAGGCAAAAAACATCATATCTCCACGGATGCTCAGTAGGGTGGTCCAAAAATGCATTTCAAATATTTTTTTCACTTTAGAGGGTAAGAAACCCCCTTTCCTACAAAATTTCCATTTCCAGTGAAAGAAAGTCCGAAATATTAATGTTTTTGAAGTTCACAATACGATGCTGGCTAAACCTGTTTTTAAATTTTTCTATAAATAAATAAATACGACGAAAAAAATGGCCATTTTTTTATTTGACGTTTCCAATGTGCTTCAATAATAGGAAAACTGTTGTAAATGCCGACGTTTCATAGATTAACATTATATAAAGATATTCCATCACAGAAAAAATGTTTATAAGCAAATTATTTTTTGAAATGTATTTTCTATCATTTTCAATAATTTAACGTGTTTTTAAGTTATATTAAAAGAAAGTCCAATAGAAACAATATTTTAATGAAAAAAATTTCTCTGAAGACTATTCTTGTTAATATTATATACAAATTTATCAAACAAATGCATTATTCAGGAATTTTATGATTTTGTTAAACAATTTTAATTGAAACATGCATTATTCGAGCACTTTTCGGCGGAAAAATTCGTTTTTTCAATGCCAGTGCATTTAATTGGGAACTTTATAATAATTTTAGCAACATCCATCACTATTTGAACAATTTTATTTTTTTTAAACAAATGCATTATTCTGACATCTATTGACGAAAATTTTTTTTTTTCGACGTCAGTCCTTTTAAATGAGAACTTCATGTTAATTTCAGCAACATTCATACTTAGTGCATAAACTTTATGATTTTTTTAAAGAAATTTTTTTAACAAATGCATTATGTGGGCATTTGCCGACGTAAAAACTCTTTGTTTTTAAAGTTAGTCTTTTTAATGTCAGAAAAAATGTTACTTTTTTCATTCAGTGCTTACTGTGAGCCAACACAAGAGAGCTTGAATACGAGAAATGATTGAACAATGCATTTAATATTTTTTATCAATAAATTCTATAACATATGAATAGTGGGGACACTCACGAGGATTCTATTTTATGTCTTGAACAAGTCTTCAGCTTTAGGATTTAGCAGAATTAAAAAAATGCCCGAATAACGCTTTTTTTAAATAAATTTGTATAAAAAAAACATCAAATTAGATAAATAATTATGAATGTTACAGAAATTATCGTGAAGTTCCCAATTAAGAGGGCCGATATTAAGAAAACAAGTGTGTTCAATCAAAAAACAATTCAAAAAACAACTGTCAATCATATAGTGATGGATGTTCCGGAAATTGTCATAAAGTTCCCAATTACCAGGACTGGCATTGAAAGCAACGAATTATATAAAGAAGTTCCAAATCTAAAAAAATTGACATAGTAAAAAATGAAATTTTCTGACGAAAAATGCCTGAATAATACATTTCTTGATTAAAGTTGTTTATAATATTAACATGAACAATCTTAACAAAAAATATAATTCAAATATTGTTTCCATTTTTTTTATAGAAATAACGTTTTTAACAAATAATTTGCTTACAAACAAATTTTTCGTTTATTGCATCATGATGGAATATATTTATATAATGTAAATCTATGAAAGGTCGGCGAATACTACAATTTTCCTATTATTGACGAGCACCGGGAACGTCAAATAGAAGAAATTTCCTGACAACTTTCTTTAAAATTTTATATGCTTTTTCCCCACTGTGGCAGCAAGCAATTAAAAATCCCATATAATTAATATCCCAAGTTTTGTAAACAGTTTAAAGGATTGTCTAAAAAATAAAACCATACTAATAATTTTTATTTCTAACCCACCCACTACGCTCCACGCATTTTATTGTTAATTTGTAAAAATTTCTGTCGTCTTTTACATACAAATAATTATTAATGGACAATTTGAATATTTACCAAGACTTTTTAAAGAATTTTTAATTGTTGCAACAAATATAAATTATCTAAGCAATTAGTAATTTCACAAATATGTAAAAGATAATTGTATTCTCCGATTGAAATGAAATATTTTGTCATTTTTTGTAGTACATTTTTCTAAAAACATGATGTGATCATTTAAAGAATTAATTATTGCTTATTTTTGAAATTTCTAAAAATTGAGCTTGAATTTGAATTGTTGAATAATTACATAATTTTTATAGATTTCTTCCAATTTTTAAAAAATTTCTATTTTTTTAAACAATTTTTATGCAGTAAATCAGTTATTTTTCAATAACTAAAAAAATTCAATAAAAAAGAAGGAATAAAATCAATTACGATTTTAAAAGTATTTTTGGAAAAGTAATTCTTTAAAAACATTAGATTCGTTTAAACAATAAAAAAACTGGTATATGTATCAAAAAATAGAGATTTATAAAGCATAAAAAGAATTGTATCAAACTCTAGAGAAAATTTTACTCCTCCAAAAATGACAAAATATTGCCATTAAATCAGAAATACGATTATTTTTAACATTTCTGTAGAATAAATAATTTTTTAAGTAATTTACGTTTTTTGAAACAATTAAAAATTGTTTAAAAAGTTATTACTATTACACCATTAAGCCGTTTCCCTTTCGGGGTAGGTGTGACTCACTCGGTAGGGAGGGGAGTAGTGTGAGAAAGGGGTTATAAAATTTTTTAGATTGATCTGGAATTCTCGCGTTATTTATTTAAATAACACGTT
>JAAAKG020143095.1:0-11447 GCA_010014905.2 Druon quercuslanigerum
ATCTTAAAACTTTTCCTGAAAAAGTTATAATCATTGTTTTAAAATTTTCCAGATTAAATTATAAAATATTTTTAAATCTTCCAAACTTTAAACAAACTTTCAACAAAATATAAATTATAATTTAATTAATAAATTATAAATATAAATATAAATATAAATTAAATTGTTAACCACTAACATTGAATTTCAACCAAATGTATGAATTTACAATTAAAAACATAAATTTTCAACCAGAAATGGAATTGTTACATTTTAAATGAAAAATTAATTTTCATCCCATTTAAGACGAATTTACAACAAAATTTATACAAATATTACAAATTACAAATTTTTAAATTTATACAAAAAAAAAGAATTTGCAACAAAATAATTAAATTTTTAACCAAAAAAATGAATTTTCAACAAAATATTCCAATTTTTAACTAAAAGAAGATCGATTAAAAAAAATTTTAATCCTCGATTAAACGCTTCTAATTTTTAAGTTTTTCAAGTCTTTGAAACCGCAATTTTATATTCTTTAAATTAAAAAGGTACTGAATGATATCATAATTGAAAAGTATAAAAATTTAACTAATTCTTAACAAACGGTTAAAATGAAACTTTGCCAGATTTTTTTCTAAAAATTTGTACAATCCCCGGTAAGAAAATAAATTTACTATCATTTTCCGATTTCTCCTGGTCTCATCAAATTGCCGGTCCTGCGGCCACCCGGAAAATATTGAAATTCTCGAACCGAAAATAAGAATTTTTAACAAAAACATTAAAGTTCGACCAAATAGATAAATTTCGAGGCCAAAAACACGATTTTTCAACAAAAATGTTGTATTTCGAATAAAATAATATAATTGTATATTAATTCCCTCTATGTTTATTTACAAATAACTTTCTCGAGGCCAAACATTTTTATTTAAATAATTGAGTACAAAATATGCAACATTAATCGCGAATTTTCGTTTTAAAATAAGGTTATAAAAATGTTACAAAATTCTAATATTAATGTTTCTGTTCATCAAGTTTCTAATAAATTTAAATTCTTCGGCTAGGTAAAAATTTATTGAATCTTTTCTCTCTAGCGTAAGTTTAAATAATACGTACCTTCAAAAATATGAAATTTTTCTTCAATGTGCAGAAGTTTGAAAGCACTTCGTGCTCTATATCCTTCTTCCTTTGCTTTTCTATAATATATGTCACGTTTGTCTTTCGTTGTTTTACCCATTTTTGGAAACTCTTTTTATTATTACTCTCAAGTCTAACAATTATTTGGTCAAGTAAACTGATTTGCAAATATAATAAATACAAAAGAGAATTCGCTTTACGCACTTTATGAAGTTTACAAACACGTGTACATAACCTCAATTTGACAGTCAACATCAGTGTTGCCAATGAAAAATCGAAAATAATCCCTTTTTTACCGATCATCGGTATGAAAGGGACAAAGCACGTTTTGTTGTTTCTATGTTGCTTCCACTGATCATGGAATACAAAAATCTGTGAGGTGGGGATAGAGTTGTTTGTGTTTGGTTTGAAGAATCAAAGTTTGGTTAACGAAGTCAGTGAAGTGAATTCTAATTATCATTCTGATAATTCAAGTTCCATACTTTTTGTGTTAAAGTATGCAAATTTGAATTTAAAGCCGTAGTTATGACAACTACTAACGAATTTGGTCCTGATTCTGGCGGAAGAGTAAAGGTTAGAGAGATAAAAAGTTTAATAACCTCAAAAAATGTTTTTGCTAGACTTTTTTTAAATATACTTTAACACAAACAACTTTTGATGGATTGGAACATCTCATTTACTAAATTTACTATTAATGTATGAATTGTATATGATTACCCTTATGCCTTTTAAAAATGTCGATTAGAAATAAGAGTTTGAATTTTCTAGATTTTCTATCACGAAATTCCTACAATTTTCAACGCTTTGTTTTGTTTTAGAATAAAAAACTAATTATTTCGATAATTTATCAGATTCAGGCCATTGTTTCACGTAAAAAATCATGTATATGAGCTATGAGAAGAAGCAATCTCTTCCAATAATTGACGTTTAACATCTAACCTCAAAATCTTATTGTTTTCTATTTATTTTTCCTTTCATATTTTCTCTTCCATATTTTTCACGAGTAAACGTAAATTATGAACAAATAGTTCAATTTTCAAATAAAATGACTAATTTTCTATCAAAAAGACGAATTTTTAACAAATTAAAAACATTTTCAACAAATAAATTGGATTTCTAAAATAAAAAATATGTTTTCAATAAAAAAAAAAACCAATGAGAATTTTCTATGAATTACACTTCAATTTTTACCACTGAAGGATCAGAAAAATACATAAATTTGGAACCACTTATAGGAACTTTCAAACTAAAAAGACGATGTTTCTATAACAAAGTTCAATTTTCAATCAAATAATTACATTTTTAATCAAAAAGATATATTTTCAATCAAAAAGATTAATTTTCTGCTAAAGAAGACGAAATCTCAACAAAGTTATTCAATTTTGAACAAAATACAGACATTTCTAACCAAATATTAGAATTTTCCACAAAAAAATACGAATTTTAAATAAACTCATGTTGAAAATTCATTTTTTTTCTGAATTAAATTTTGTTGTTTAAAAGTTAGAGTCGTTTTTGGTTGAACAATCAACTAGTACATTTTTTGTTCAGATTGATCTTTTTTAGAATAAAAATTTAGTTACTTGGTTGAAACTTAAACTATTTTGATAAAAATTGATTTTTTTTTTGTTCAAGATTCATTATTTTATTAAAAATTCATACCTTCCGTTGAAAATTTAGTTGTTTTGTTAAAAAAAATTGTTTTATCTGTGGTTAAAACTTACTTTTTTACTGATTTTTTTGTGTTAAAAATTAATTTTTTTAATGAAGATGTAAATATTTCAGTTTATTAATGGTGCAATTTTTTGATTATAAAATTATCTTCTTCAGTCGAGAATTCGTCTTTTTATGTAGAAATTAATCTTCTTGTTTGAAAATATATCTTTCTGGTTAAAAAAGCAATTAATTCAGGTAATGATTCATTGTATTATCATTTTAGTTAAAAATTCATCTCTTTGGTTGAACATTAATTTTGTCAACTTAAAATTTAACTATTCAATTTTTAGCTGGCAATTTAAATTTATTTTCAGTTGAAAATTACTGTATTTCGTTGAAAAATTTGCCATTTTAGTTTAAAATTTAATTATTTCAGTTGAAGATTTCTAATTTTAGTTGTCAATTTAACGCTTTGGTTGAAAGTTTATTTAATTTTTGTGGACAATTATTTTTTTAAAGTTTTGCGTTAAAAAATCATCCTTTTCGTAGAAAGTTAATTTTTTTGGTTCAAAAATCAACTCTATGGTTAAAAATTCACATATCTCGTTGAAAATGCAATGTTTTTACTTGAGAATTTAGGCAATCGAAGCTGTTTAAATTTAATTTAATATAGCACTCATATTAATTTTACGTAAATATGCACTGAATTTTAAGAATAAGAAGATAAAGTACAAACTTTTTTGAATTATTATTGAAATTTATGGACCTTAAGAAAAATTCAAGAAATGGTTAATTATTTTTTTAGTATTATTGAATTATTTAATTAGTAGATGGTGTTAATGTATTTAAGAATGTCTTGTAATATAATTTTTCAATGGTTCTAAATTAAAAATATTAATTGAGTCCCTAGAAACTAAAATAATATTATTTATAATAATTATTAACCATTGTATCCATACAATTATTTTTTCATATTTATGTTTTTTGTTATTAACTTGTTTCTACGCAACGTATATTTTTAAAACTTTCTCTGTAACTAAATCTTCAGGTTGAACGCTGGTCTGGGAAATCAAAAATTTGTCGAGGCCAGGAAATGACCGTAAATTTATTTTTTGACCGGGAATTTTTTTTAAATTTAGAAGAATAATCTGTCCAAGTTCGATTGCAACAGTTAAAAAAATAATGAGTTGAATTATTATCTTTTTTAATTATGATATTATTCAGTTTACAATATGCAATTCAAAAAACTTTTACTTAAACTATTTTCCATTTACATTTATTTTTAAGCGTACATTTTTAATTTAAAGAATTTTGAAATCCCGTCTTGAAGACTTAAACAATTAAAAATTAAAAGCGTTTGAAATTGAAAAATTTGGATAAAAAACATTTTTATTTTGTGAACTGTAGATACAAATATTATTTTTAATGGATCTGTACTTTAGGTTTAAAGAAGTGACCATTAATTGATTTGACTAAACGGTTCTAAATCCGTTCAAAATTTAAGAATTTCTAGAATTAACGTTAAAAATTAAACGGTTTTAATTCGAAACTCTTAGTCATTAAAAATTTGAAACATTCTGATTGAAACTTCATAAATTATGTTTGATTTAAAATTTAAAATTAAAAATATTGGTTCAATCTAAAATATTCAATGTTTAACCCATTCAATTAAAAAAATTTTAATTCAGAAAAAGAATAATTATTGATTGTTTATAAATATTTTACTGTTAAATTAAGACGAGTAAATTGAAATCAAATATTTCAAAGTAAACTATTTTTGTTTAATTTGTCAGTGAAATTTCTGAATTTTGGAAGGATTCAGAATTAATTTAAAACTTAAATGATGCGCTTATTCGTACCGAATTTTCGGTGCAGATAGCCAGATCCTAATTTAACAATTTTAAACCAAATGTAGATTTTTGCGAATTACAAAGAAATAATTGAGAAGCTTTTTAAGAATTGTAAAGTGCTTTAACAGAATAAAAAAATTTTCTTAAGATTGAAAATGGTCTTTCATTTTGACAAATTATATTCAGAGAATGTTTAAAAAGGTTTTAAAAGATTTACAAAACTGTTAAACAAGAATTATTTTAAATCATTTCATGTTATGAATTATTTTGGAATCTTTTCAAAACTTGTAAATTTCTCTTGTAGTTACTTACATGTTTTCTAAAATAATAAGGGTTAAATTGTTGTTTATACATCAAAATTTTAACTTCAAATTTGAAAACATTTCAAAAATAATTTTAGGCTCAAGAAATGTGAAACAATTTCTAGATTTTTAAAGATGTTGAAACCAAATTTTGAAGATTTTCAAGGATATTTAAACTTTTTCAAATAAAAATAATTTAACTTTTAATTTAAGAAGAGTTCGGTCAAAAAAATCAATTTTGAATGCTTAGCATTTCTTAAAACAATATAATTTTGAAAATTGTAAAGTTCATTTATTGAATTTTTAAATCAGAGTGTTGAACATGGTAACGTGGATTTATATTTTTGGATTTGAATCTGAATCTTTGAACTCTATAATTTGTAAATGTTAAAAAATGTAAATTTGGCACTTTATCTACATTTCATTTGAAATTGCTCAAATGAAAAGTGTTAGTACCTTTCATTTTATACGTGTAAATTATTGGGAATTTTAATACAACATTTTAGAATAATAACTTTAAAATTTAAATATTAAAAATTCAAAATTCAAAAATTCGACTGTTTTGAATGCTTTAATTTTTTAGTTTAGCCAGGGATTTATTGCTTCGATAAGTATTTTTATTTACTGCTTGATTTCAGAGTCTGACTATTGTAAAACCAATAGTTTATGGAAACGTCTCTCGTTATTTCGGCAAAAAACGAGAGGAAGATGGCCACACACATCAATGGACTGTCTACGTAAAACCTTATAACAACGAGGATATGTCCACTTACGTGAAAAAAGTACATTTCAAATTGCACGAAAGTTACAACAATCCCAATCGATTTGTAACGAAACCTCCATACGAATTGACGGAAACTGGTTGGGGAGAATTCGAAATAGTTATCAAAATACATTTCCACGACCCAAATGAACGATATGTAAGATATATGAATTAATTATTTAATTAATTAGCAATTCAACGAGTATTTGGGATGAACGTAGATTATTTTTAAAATTGCAGGTCTCAGACTCATTTGAGAAATTCAAAATAGTTTCAAAAGTAACATTAAAAGGCATCGGAATTTTATTTATTTACCGCAGGCTTCCCAATTTTTGCCCCTTTTATCATATTTCCACGTAAATTCAAACTGAATTAATAAAACCCTATAAGAAAATACAACTATTTTTGATTGAAAATTCATTCTTTTTGGTTGAAGATACTACTATTACATTTTTCGTTAAGAATTCATATTTTTGAAATAAAAATGTTATCACTGCTTTAAAGTTGAATTGTTTTGTTGAAAATTTCACAATTTTGATCAAAGTCATTCTTATGGATTGAAAATTAAACTTTTTGTCGAAAATTCCTGTCTTTTGCTAGAAAACTCAACAATTTAATTTTCATTTTTTTTCTCGCTAGATTAAACATTTTTTGTTTGTTAAAGATATAACTATTTTGTTGTACATTCATCTTTTTAGTTTAAAAGTTTATCTCTTAAAATTTTCACCTTTTCGGTTAAAAATACAATTGCCTAGTTAAAACTTAATCTCTTTCGAATCAAAAATGATTGTTTTTCTTGAAAAGTCACACTTTACGGGTTGAAAACTTAAATGTTTTATAGATAATTCGTAATTTCGGCTTAAAACTACACAATTAGGTAAAAAATGTACTTGATTGGTTAAAAAAATGATGTATTTTGTCGCCTTTTTAGGTATATAACCTTTTTTTCATTCAAAATCAAGTATTTTGTTGAAACTTTATCTTTGTTGGTTAAATGCAACTGTTTTTTTCCATTTAAAGTTGAACTAATATAATTAACTACTACCTTTTCAGGTAATTTAAACATGAAAATTGCACTATTGTGCTGAAAACTCTCCTGCTTTATTAAAAATTCGTCGTTTTGTCTAAAAAAAAATCAACAATTTTATAGAAAATCAACTATTTGGTATAAAGTTAAACAGTTTTGTAGAAAATCTGTTTTTTTTTTTATTAATGAAATTTAATTCTTCTCAATAAAAATTTAACTACTACATTTTTTTGTAAAAATTTGTTATTTTTTATTGAAAAATTAAGGCATTTAGTTAAACAATTTTTTAAATTAAAAAAATATAATATAAAAAAAAATTCAATAAAATTTGGACTAAAAAATTTTTAATTAAAATATTCTTTTGTTGAAATATCGACTATTACATTTTTCGTCGAATATTCATCAGTTTAGGATGAAAATTAGTCTCCTCAGTTTAAACTCAACAAGTGGGTAGAAAATGTACTTATTTGGTTAAAAAATGTATGTATTTTGTCATCTGTTTGGGTAGATAATAAATTTTTTTAGTTAAAAATCAAGTCCTTTTTTGAAACTCCATCTTTGTTGGTTGAGCCCAACTCTTTTTTTTTAAATTTTCAATTAAAATATTCTTTTGTTGAAATATGAACTATTACATTTTTCGTCGATTATTATCTTTTTAGGTTGAAAATTTAACTCCTCCATTGAAAGTTGAACTAATATAAGTTAAGTTGCATTTTTTTGGTGTGAAAAGGTAATTTAAAAAATGAAAATTGGACTATTGTGTCGAAATCTCTCCTGCATTTTTTTGGAAAATTTGATATTTTTTATTGAAAAATTAAGGCATTTAGTTTAACAATTTTTTAAATGAAAAAAGTATAAAATGAAAAATAATTCAATAAAATTTGGACTAACATCTCATCCACTGTTCAAAGTATTTAGTAGGTTTATGAAGTTTCTTATAAATTCATCCTTTTTTGGTATAAAATTGATTTATTTTTTGTTAAAAATCTAGTATTTTCTTGAAAATTCATCCCTTCTAATTAAATTCAAATTTTTTATGTTTCATTGTTGGAATATCAACTATTACACTTTTAGTTGAATATTCATATTTCTGTTTTGAAAATTCAAGTCCTTGGTTGAAAGTTCATTTTTTTGGTTGAATTTTTTTTCATTAAAAATTAATTACTTGCACTAAAAATTTAACTATTTTATTGAAAAATCAACGTATTGATTTTCAATTAACTTTTTGGTTGAAAATGCATACTCGCGGGTTGAAAATTCAACTCTTTTATAGAAAATCCGTCGTTTTGGCATGAAAATTCAACAATTTAGTACAAAATTCTAATTGTTTGTAGAAAATTAGTTTTTTTATTGAAAATTAATTCTGTTCAATGAAAAGTTCAAAATACTAAGTTGAAAATGTATGTAATTTTTTTTTGAAACTATGTGATTAAAACTGTATGTATTATTTTTGAAAATTCATTTTTTGTAAATTAGACTTTTATAATTTTTAGAAATTATTTATTAACAAACAAGTTAATTTTATAAACCAAATAGATGAATGTTTAGGAAAAAAAAATTTGTTAGCTAAGAAAAAAAAACATTAATCGATTTTAAATGAATCTACTAAACAGTTTGAATACTAAATGTCATCTTAGTCCGAAGTTTATTCAGATTAACTAATTTCCAATTTAAAAAAAAAAACTAGTTTTCCATCAAAAATTTCATTTTTGTACCAAATAGTGGCACTTTTAACTTGAGAATATGAATTTTCAACAAAAAAGTTGATTCACAACAAATAACATAGTTGAATTCTAAAAAACGGAGTTCAATTTGCAGTTTAAAAAAATTAATTTGGAAAAAATTCAATTTTCAGCAAAATACATTAATTTTTAAGCAGAAAGTAAAATTTCTACGAAATTGTTAAATTCTTATCTGAAAATACGGATTTTCTACAAAGCATTTGAATTCTCAATTCGACAATGTGAATTTCAAATAAAAAAGTTAATTTTTAATCGAAAAAGATTAACTTTTCAAGTCGATAGTTCGAACAATGTTTGTGATCTTAGTTCACAGTTAATTTGATTAATTTTCAGTTTAGATTTTCGTGCTTTTAAAATATTTTAAACTAAATTAAAGTTTTAGTTGAAACAAAAATCAACCAAAATTTGGTACCAAAAAGCAAATACCAAATACCAAACTATATAATAGGCATTTTCAAAAAAATAGTTTTTAATCCAATCAGTTGAACTTTCAACGAAATAGTCAAACTTTCAGTTGAATAATTTAATGTTTAATACGAAAAATTTAATTTTCAACTACAATTTTTAAAAAAGCATAAAATTAAAAACATGAATTTTCGAGGAAAAATTTAATTGTTGATATTTCATTGAAAACAGATTTTAAGTTTATATAAATAACAGATAGACTTGACTAACAAAACTGAATTTTTAGCAAAATACTTAAATCCTCAACTGAAACAAATTAATTTTCTAAAAGACAGTTGAGTCTGAAACAAAAAAGTTCATTTTCATCCAAAATAGATGCATTTTTAACAATGAAGGTGATTTTACAAAAGGTTAATCTAGAAAGAAAAAAATGAAAATGAAATTGTTGAGTTTTATAGCAAAAGAAATGAATTTTCGACAAAAAGTTGAATTTTCAACCCAGAAGTATGATTTTTTATAAAAATTGTTAAATTTTCAAGAAAATAATTCAATTTTAAGGCAATAATACAATTTTTATTAAAACAGTTGAATTTTCGTTCAAGATAACATTTTTAATAAACATGAAAGTTTATTTTTAATAATCTGAAGTAGCCTGAAAGTACTAAAATTTATTATGAATTTGTATTACAGGTGACGATCTATCATGTGCTAAAATTATTCCAAAATCCCGATAATCAAATGGGAAAAAAGAGCCTAGTCTCTGAATTTTACGAGGAAATTGTATTTCAAGACCCAACAGCTCTAATGCAACATTTGTTGACTTCAACCAAGCCCCTAACTATGGGGCCTTGGCGCCACGAGACTGATTGTAAGTATTTACTTTAATAAAATATTATTTTATTCTTATTTTCTTACCATGAACAGTAAAATAAAACAGGAAATTCTGAAACTGTTAGGAAATTTGTATGTACCTGGACAACCCTGGAAATGTCAGGGAACTTTTTTTTAATCAGAACATTTTTTCAAAGGCGTGATAATTTTATTTAAATGCAATACAAATTTGAATAACAATGATTCTTCATTTGTAGCTTTATATTACCTTATTTAACTATTTTGTAAAAAATCTTTTTTATAGTTGGAAATTAATTTTTTTAACCGAAAATTTAACCATTCTATTTTTGGTTGAAAATTGATGCGTTTTAGTTTCAAATTCATGTATATTGTTGAGAATTTTTTCTTTTTGATAGAAATTTAATTATTTTGCTTAAAAATTCGGCTCTTTACAATTTTTTTTCTCTCTCTTGACTGAAAAATCTTCCTTGGTTGAAGATTTAACCAATGTTAAAAAGTCGTATTTGTGGTTGAATTCAACTGTTTTCGATAAATAATTTAATTTTTTTATTGTAATATTAACTTCTGTATTTTTCTGGGCTAATTCATCTTTTTTTAGAATGGAAATATGATTCCTAATTAATTTTAATTGAAACTTTAAATCATTTGTTCAAAAATAAGATATTCTGATTATAGTTTGTTTTTTCTTCGGCTGAAAATTAATTTTTTTACTGAAAGTTTAACTATTCCAGTTGATAGTAACTATTTTGTTGAAAATTTGTTATTTTTTGTTGTTGAAATTTAAAAAAAAAATAAAAAATTAATAATTCCAGTTGAATATTACATAATTATAGTTAGAAATTCATCTTTCTTCTTTTCTGGTGAAAATTAATCTTCTTGATTGAAAATTCATCATTTTGGTTGAAAATTCAATTATTCTAGTTAAATATTCATCATTTTAGTTTAAAATTGATCTTTTTGGTTTGAAAATCTAAGTTTTTCAAAAAAAAAATTTGTTTCGGACGAAAATATAACTATTCCAATTGAATATTCCGTCATCTTCGTTAAAAATCAACCTTTGCTTGAACATGAACTTTTTAAATTGAAAATTAAACTTTAAATTTTTCGTTATCAGTTTATCATTTATAATTCAGAACATATTGTATTTTGTTGGAAATTTATGTTTTTGGAAGAAATTAATCGTCTTGGTTGAGAACTTAATTATTCCAGTTAAAGATTAATCATTTTAGTTCAAAATTCATTTTGAACTTAAATTTAAATTATTTCAGTCGAAGATTAGTAATTTTGTTGGGCAATTTAACATCTGACACAATATATACTTTTTCACTTCAAAATTCAACTATTTCGTTGAAATAGCATGTATTTTGTTAAAAAATTTGTCTTTTTGGTTAGAATGTTAATCTTTTTATTTGAAAACTAATTTTCTCCTTTGAAAATTAATCTCTTTTTTTCAAAAATTCAGGTATTCCAGTGAAATATTCATAATTTCAGTTAAAAATTAATCTTTTTCTTTGAAACTACAAAAACTGAACTGAACATAAATCTCTTTTGTTTAAAATTAATCTTTCTGGTTTAAAATTCATCTATTTCATTTAAAGATTCATCATTTTAGATAAAAATGTATGACTTTATTTAGTATATTTTTTTGGTGCAAAATTTATTTTCTTCTGACTGAAAATTTAAGTAATATATGTGTGGTTCGAAATTTATGTTTTTTAATGGATTTTTTAATTT
>JAAAKG020143096.1:0-33579 GCA_010014905.2 Druon quercuslanigerum
CATTTTCTTAAGATTCCTTGGAAAATTGAAATGGATTTTTCATTTCAAGGAATGATTTTAACAAAATATTTAAAAAGACTGTATAAGATTTTCAAAATTTTCAAAAAAGAATCTGGAAGATTTTAAGGATATTTTAAAAATTTGCAGTATTGTCTAAAAATTTTAGGAAAAATTCGATTCATTTTATTTCAGTTCTCATTTTTGTTTCATTTTTGATTTATAAATTCTAAAAAAAATCACTTACATTGTTTAAATTACTAGAAAATAGAAATGACAAAATATCTCTTAAAATTAAAAATAATTTTTCTACAAATAATAAGCGTTCATTTGTTATTTATGCATCAAAATTCAATAATTTCACTTACAAATTAATCATTTTTTTAAATAGAAGAACTAAAATTGTAACATAAAAAGTTTGAAAGCTCTTTGAAATTCAAAGGTTTCTATGTCCAACAATTCAGTTTAAAATTGTTTAATTTTAAATATTTCAATCCAATCTTAAATGAAAAGTCAAATATTGCTAAATATTAAATAATTATTATTTCTCGTAATTAATTTTTTTTGAAATGGGTTAAAAATTGAAGCTATTTATAAGTTCAAAAGTCTTTATTAAATTTCAATTGTATGTTGAAATTTTGTTAATGACTAAGGCTTTCAAATTGAAACAGTGACAATCTGGACATTCTTAAAATTTAAACGGATTTAGGATCGTTTTATCAAATCAATTACTGTTTAAATTTTATACTTAAAGTACAGGTCTATTTAAAAAATAATTCATTTCTTTATTTTTGCAGTTGATAAAAAACTGTTTTTATCCGACAATTTTAACTTCAAACACTTTTAATTTTTAATTGTTTGATTCTTCAAGACTGCACTTTAAAATTCTTTAAATTAAAAATATACGTTTAAAAATAAAAATTAATAATGGAAAATTTTTAAAGTAAAATATTTTCAAATTACGCAGAGCAAACTGAATGATATCATAATTAATAATTTAAAAAAATGTTGAAATCGAACTTGGACAGATTTTTCTTCTGAAAATTGGTCGAATTCCCGGTCAAGAAATAAATTCACTGCCATTTCCCGGGTTTACGGTCTTAGAAAATTCACAGTTTTTTTAAGAGGGGTTCAAGCTAATTTAAGGGATTTTAAGACAGGGTGGCCGTTTTAAACAAAGAAAAAAATTTCCGGTCATTTGCCCTTTTTCCCCGGTTCGTAAACATTTTTCACGGTTAATGAAAGTAAAAAATTCGAACTCTGAAGCAAAAAATTTTTCATTTGAAGTAATAAAAAATGAGCTTCTAATCATTTTAAGCAATTTTAAGCTAAAACATTAGAAATTACAAAATTACATTTTTTTTTAATAATAGAAAACTTCTTAAAGTAAATAAATACTCTTGAAATTGCTTCAGAACTTCTAAATATCTTTTAAAATGATTCCAATTTTTCTTCAAATTTTGTAAAAAATTCTGCAAAATAAGAAAATCCCGAAAATCTTCTAGATTCATTTTTGACTTTATTGGAAATATTTTTAACTATTCTTTTCTAATTAAATTTTCAAAATAAAAAATCGTTTTTAAGTTTCATAGGAATTTTAAGAAATTTTTTAAAAATTATTTAGAAGCTATTTACAATTCTTCAACAACTTCTAAACTTTTGCTCGAGATCCGCAAAAATCTATATATTTTTCAAGAAATAATAGGTGTTCCATATTAATTTATATATCAAAATTCAATACTTGATTTATACTTAATGGTTTTAAATGAGCAGTCAAATATTTCGAAATATTAAGCAATTGTTTTATTTCTTAATTAAAAAATTTCAAATTTTTTAATTGTAAACTGAAACAATCTTTAAAGTGTGATAAAAGCCTTTAATTATGAATATATTATTTTGAAATTGTTTTAAAATTCGATTAACTAAAACCTATTTTATCAAGAAATGGTTGATTTCAAACGCTTCTAATTTGCAATTTTTGTAAGTCTCAAAAACTGCATTTAAAAATTCCTTCATCTAAAAATATAGGCGTTAGAATTAAATTTAAATGAACAAATTTTAAAGTGGCAGTTTTTTTTACAAAAAATTTGTTAAATTTACGGGTCAAAAAATAAATATACTGTTCTTTCCCGGTTTTCCCGTACTTATAAAATTTCCGGTTGCCCGTTCCAGTAGCTATCCTGTAAAATGTTTCAAAATATTTCACAGAATTTCAAGGACTTTAACCGATTTTTAAAGATTTCAAGGGATTTGCACAGATTTTAAAGGATTATAAGGAATTTTAAAGGAATCGAAGGATTTACATAGATTTTAAAGATTGTAATTAATTTTAAAAGGATTGCCAGATTTTTAGAGAATTTAAGTCATTTCTAGGAATTTTAAAGAATTTTTATGTGATCTAGAAGATTTCAAGGATTATTAGGGCTTTCAAATACAGGTATTTTAAAGGATTTCATAGGATTTCAGACGATTTAACAGGTTTTAAAAGGTTTTCCAAATATTATAAAGGGTTTAAGGATATTTAAAAAGGGTTTGATGATTTTAAGAGATTTCAAAAGTGTTTAAAGTATGTATATCCACGGATTTTAAATAAATTAACCAATTTTTAAAGATTTATCGAAATATTTGAAGGGATTTCAGGGATTTTAATTATTTAACGAGATACCGAAGTATTTTAAGAGATTACATATATACTTTGTCCTTGAATAAAGTGCTTAAATATGTCAACAGCTGTTAAAAAAATTAGGGTGGATAGATATTTTCAAAATATCATAATTAAAACCTATTTTGCCTGTTGAAATTGCTTTTTATACTATTATACACAATATATCACTACTTTTTATTTATTTATCATTATGTAATATTTTTAACATAGATAATATTTTTTAAAGTTTAAATCATGTGAAAATTCTTTGAGGTCTTTCGAATTGGGTGAATATCGTACATATCTTGCAACCTTGAAACCTTTTAGAAATGGTCTCTAAGAATCGGTTAAATTCCTTAAAATTTAGCGAAATAATTACGAGATTCTGTAAAATCATTCACTCCATTTATATCTCTTAAAATCCGTTAAAATATTTTGAAATATTTGCAGGTCTTTTGAAATCTCTGTAAATGCCTTCAAATCTTGGAAATGAAATCCTTTAAAATGCTTCTAAATCCTATTATTTACTTTAAAATCTCTTAAAATCCCTTAAATCACTTTGAAACGCTTTAAAACTATGAAAATCCAAGAAATCTTAAAAATTCTTTTAAATACATAGAAATTCCTTAAAATCTCTAAAGATTGGTAAATCCCTTTAAATTTGACCGAAATCTTTAAAATCCGTGGGAATCTACCCGAATCTCTTGAAATCTCTCAAAATACATTAAAATCCTTAAAAAATAGTATTATTTAAAATTCCTCGAAATATCTTAAAATCCTTTGTAATATTCGGAAAATCTTTAAAATTTATGATGATAGTTGTGCCAAAAGTTAGATATCAGAAAGAAATAGTTTTTCTACGATTTTAAGAGTCAAAATTTTATAACTGATGTCATTTCAAATAAAAAACATTATTTTTCATAAAAAATGTTAAAATTCACCAAAAAAATATTAATTTTAACCATGTACTTTTCCATTTTTTAAAAAATGATTGCATTTTAATAATTGAGGATTTGCTTTTTCAAGAAAAAAAAATTCTCTCAAACTCTGTTTCCATTTTTTGAATTAACTAAATAATTGTAAAATATAATCATTTGTTTAAAAAGGTTTTCTTAAAAAAAATTGTTCTAACCATTTCAGTCATAGAAAAATTTACTTTCAAATTTTGAAACAGTAGAGTTGTAGCGAATGTTTTTCCGGAAAAAGGCCATCATTTATTAAAACGCAATAATTTTTCAAAATGTGATAAGAAGTGACAGTCAGAAAAAAATAGTTGCAAAAAACATGGTTAAAATTAATTTTTTTTTTGTGAATTTAAAATTTGTTCATAGAAAATAATGTTTTATATTTAAAATGACATCAGTTATAATATTTTGATTCTTGCAATCATAGAAAAACTATTTTTTCAGATATCTGTCTTTTCGCTCGACAACTACCTTAAGTCTCTTGAAATCTTACGAAATAATTTAAAATCCCTGGATTAGAAAATCCTGATAATCCTTGAAATCTTTAAAATTACATAAAAATCCCATAAAATACCTGGAAATACCTCAAATTCTCTACAAATCAGGTAATCCCTTTAAAATTAATTGAAATATTAAAAATCTGTGGGAATCTTTCCTTTAAAATCCCTTGAAATCCTTGAAACCCCTTTATATCTCTTAGAATCTTTTTAAATTCCTTTGAAATCTCGTTCACAGTGAAAATAATTGATATATTGATTTAAGAGGAAGGAGATGGTCTAAAATTTAAAAAAAAATTTACCTTGCGCAATTAATGGACGTTCCCATAATTTAGAGAAGTAAAAAAAATAAAAAAGGAATCGAACCTGTAATTCAGTATTAGTATCGAAATAATAAGCAGATGGACGACCCTCCAGGGTCGAAAAAGCCACAGTTCCTTTGGACAATGGAGAAATATCAGAGTATTCCGAAGTACAGAGTACTCGAGTGTCGTCTCCGCGTGTGGTGTCTTTGGAATCAGGCAAGCCATAAGTATCTCTGCATGTGGCTGAGTAAAACTGGTAAGGCTGCCAGTTGGACTTCTCATTTTTCCTCTTGAGAATCCCCCAACTTTCTGGTCGTGGAGACTCGAAAAGCACCCTTACGTACGTGATGTCAAATGTCTTCCCTGTAAAAAAATATTCCCAATATATCAGAATGTAATTTTATAATTAAAAGTATTTGTAAAAGTTCTCAAGTTTGAAATTTCTATTCTTATTCAATAGTTTAATTTAAGGTGAAAGAGGGAATTTTTCTTCCGAGAAAAGGGGATTTCATTTATTATTTAAAACTTTATTTTGATTGCTTATTTTGATTGCTTATTCTTATCATTTTTTTGCATTTTATTCTTTTCAGCATATAATTCTGAATTGTTCAAAGTATTTTCCTGAGTAAGGTAGAAAGAAATAGCTTGACAAACACAAAAATAATATTTTGAAAAACATACTTTTTCTGTTTTTTTCCTTTAGATGTTTAAATTTGTTTATAATGTGTTTTATCATTGAAAACTCTTAGATGATGAAAAGATTATTAATGCCAAATAAAAAGAGATAAGAGTTTAGGAAAAATAAATTTAAATATTATTGGTCTGCTAAATTTTGTATCAACAACCACAAATAACATACTAGTCTCTTGATAGTAAAATCCTTGGTTGAAAATTAAACAATTTTGTTAAAAATTCATCATTTTGATTAAAAAAATGCATCTTTTTTAGTAGAAATTTAATATTTTTAGTTAAAAATGTTTTAAATTTAATAGTGAAATATTGTTAGGTTGAAATATCGACTATTAACTTTTCGTTCCGAATCCATCTTTTTGGGGTTAAAAATTTATCTACTTGGCTGCAAAATTAACTTTTTTCTTGCTACATCATATTACCGAATTGAAAATAAAACAATCTGGTTGATAGAATAACTGTTTTGTAGAAAATTCGTCTTTTAGCTCGAAAATTAATAACTTTGATAGACATTTTCTTCTTTACTTCACTACAAAATCACTGGTTCAAAATTCGACTATTTTGTTGAACATTCGTCTTTTTACTTTGAAAATTAAAAAAAATAAATTGAAAATTCGTTTTTTCATTCATTTTTTTTTAATTCCTCAGTTTGGTTTAAAAATTAGCTTTTTTGTTGAAAATTGATCTCATTTGGTAAAAATGAATTTCTGAATTAAAAATGCAGCTATTTTGATGTACATTCGCCTTTTTTTGATGAATTCAACTGCGTTTTATTTTAAAAGTTAAACCTTTTTTAGTTGAATTTTTTTCTTAAAGAATAAACATTTTCGGGAAAAATTCCACTATTTGATTACAAATTAACTTTTTCATTAAAAATTTATTGTATTTTACCTTTAGGTTGAAAATTCCATAAGTTTGTAGAAAACTTACATTCATTTGAAATATCAAATTTTTTTGCACAATTTTAAATTATTTAGTGAAAATTTCATCTGTTTGGTTAAAAACTCAACTATTTTGGTACGAAATTCAACGTATTTGATAAAAAATAAACTATTTAGTTGAAAATTTAACTATTCGATAGAAAACTCACTTTTTTTTAAATCCAACTATTTTGTAAAAAAAATTCGTCTTCTTGGGTGGAGAACCTTTTCGGGTTAAAATTCAACTATTATGCTGAACATTCATCTTTTTGGTAAAATATTTATCTTCTTGCTTAAAAATTATTCTTTTTAAATGATATATTAACAGTTCAAATCTTTTTAATTTAAATTTAATATTAGTAGATAAATTTTCAATAAAAAAAGTAATTTTTAAGAAAATAGTTAAATTTTGAACCAAAAAAGTCTAACTTTCAATAAAAGAATTGAATTTTAAACCAAGAAAGATTTTTCAGTCAATAAAGGAAAAATAGTGTCTAAAATGTTGAATTTTCCATTTAAATTATCACCCAAAAAGATAATTCTTCAATCAATAGTTGAATTTTCAGGTAAAAACTTCATTTTGAAGTTTTGAAACCATATAAATTTTCAATCGAAGAAATGAGATTTTAACTAAATAGTTGAATTTTCAACCCCAAAAAAGAATTTTCTACCAAAAAAACAAATTTTTGACAAAATACATTAGTTTAAAACTAAGGAAGATAAATTTTTAATAAAAAATAAAATAGTTAATAGTTAAGTTTAAAATTAATTTAAAACAAAAAAGTAACATTTTCTACCAAACAAATGAATTTTTAACCAAAATTAAATTTCTACCATAAAAGACAAATTTTTAACAAAACAGCGGAATTTTTACGTAAAGAAGATACATTTTTAACAAAAAATTCAATAGTCAAATTTGCAATTAAAACATTCATTTTCAATGTAAAAGGTGTCTCTTGTTCAAATGTCTCAAATTTCTGTTGATGATTGTGAAAGAAAGAATCGAAACCATCCAGAACAGGGGCAAATTGGGTCAAAATTCTCGACATTTTTCAAATTTAAGGGGGATAGGGGGTATCAGGTGAAAACTGGGACATACTGCGATCACTGTTAAAATTTCTGTTATTAAAAAAGCATGTTAAATTTCTATTTTATTTAATAATTGGAACTGGGTTTCGAATTTTCTGGGCAAAAAATATCATTTTTCGGAAGTCTTACGCCACTGAGATTAGGGTAAACTACCGGGAAGGGCGATTTCTCTAATGAATGGACATGTTCACATGTGGCTCGCAGCCGGTAGAAGACTAGCACTGTGTATTCTCAAGTTTCATTGAAGATGACTCAGCCCCAGGGCTTTAAGTTTAAACCTTCATTTTCTGTTTTGTAAGAACAGGCGGTTCTTTACTGAACCCTAATTATGGGTTTATCTACATATCAAGGAGAGAAGATCAAATCATTTGAATATCGAATTTTAAATTAATATTAAATTTCGAAAATCTTTGCCTTTTTCCTGGCCAATTTTTTATTTTTCCTAACTTTTATCATTTTTTCTTCTAAGTATGAAAACAATCTGCATTTTTAATTAAGAAGAATATTTTTCTACCAACAAAGACGAAATTTTAACAAAATACTTAGTTTTAACTAAAAAAGGTAAATTTTATGTTTAAAAACATAAATTTAAACCCCAAAAACGGATACCAAAGTCGATACTTCCAATCAAAAAATATTTGAATTTTTCAAGAAACTAGTTAAATCCTGAATAAAACCAGATTAATTCATAAACATAAAAGAGGAATTTTCAACTAAAGAGTTGAATTTTCAAACAAGGAAATTTTTTCAGTCAACAAAGAAAAAAAAATGGTATCCGGAATTTTATATTTTTCAGCCGAGAAATAAATTATTTGCAAAATAGTTCAGATTTCAGCGCCAAAATAATTGAATTTCGAACAAACAAAAAAAGTTATCAACGAAAATAGAATAGTTAAATTTTCAATTAATAAATAAATTGACAGCCAATAGAATGACATTTTTAAATAAACAGAAGAATTTTCAATTTTAAAACAAAAATGGAATCTGCAATTACATTTTCAATTTAAAAAATTAATTTTCACTATAAACAACTAATTTTTAACAAAATAGTTGCATTTTTAAACAAATAATAGAATTTTCAACATAATACATAACTTTTCTACCAAATATATGAATTGTGAATGAATTTTCAACCAAATAATTGATTTTTCAATTGAAACAGATAATTTTTCATCCTGAACTAGATTAATTTTTGTTGTTAAAATTTTCAAATCGCAAATCTGATTTTTTAACAAATAAGTTCATTTTCTATCCGATTAGTTGAATTTTTTACTAAAAATGTTGGATTTTTAACCCAAAAGCACGAATTTTCAAGAAAATAATTAAATTTTCGCTTAAAATATGTACAATTTTTAAAAAATCGAATAGTTACACTAAGTTCCTGAATTTTCTACCAAAAAAATTAATTTCCAACAAAATAGTTACATTTTCAGTTCCAAACAGTTGAGTTTTTAACCAAGAAGATTGAATTTCTATTAAATTCTAAAAATAGGGGAGGCCAGGAAACAGATCTTGACAGTAGCAGACTTTATGTTAGAGAAATTGAAATTAGGAGACTTTAGAGACAAAATTTTGAAATTATGAGATGCTAGCAAATAAATCCTGAAAATAGGAGACTTTAGATACTAAATATTGAAAATAGAGGACCTTAGGGACCAAATACTGAAAATAGTGCACTTTCACAAAGAAATCTTTAAAATAAGAGACTTCATAAACTAAATCTTGAAAATATTTGATTCCATAATAATGAAAATAATGGAATAAAGGGACCAAGCATTGAAAATATGGGACTTTAGAAAATAAAACTTAAAAATAGGGGATCTTAGAGACCAAATGTTGGGAATAGCGAACTTCAGGAAATAAATCTTTAAAATAGTACACCTTAGGAATCAGATCTTTAAAATAGGGGATTTGGAGACCAACTATTGAAACTAGAGGACTTTAGGGACCAAATTTTGAAAATAGGAGACTTTCAAAGACGAATCTTGAAAATAGCAGACTTTTAAAGACAGATATTGAAAATAGGGGACTTTAGTTAAGCACCACACGACGAGAAAAAAGGAATTTAGGAAAAAAATCTTGAAAATAAGAGACTTTAGGAAATAAAACTTGAAAATAGGACTTTCGGAAGCTGATCTTGAAAATGGGATACGTTAGAGACTAAATATTTAAAAAATGGGACTTTAGGAAACAATTCTTTAGATTATGGAACTTTAGAAATAAAAGCTTGACAATAAGGGACTTTCTATGCAAAATCTTGAAAAAAGGAGACTTACAGACCAAATTTTAAAAATATTGAACTTTAGGCATGAAATCTTAAAAATAAGCAACTTTAGAAAATAAATCTAAAAAAAGGAGACATTAGGAAACAAGTCTTGAAAAAGAGAGAGATTATAGATAGAATCTCGAAAAAAAGGGACTTCAGGGACTAAATTTTGAAAGTAGAAGACTTTAGGAAGCCGATCTTGAAAATAAGAGACTTTAGAAAAAAATTTCGAAAATAGGAGACTTTAAAAAATAAAACTTAAAAATAAGGGACATTAGGAAACAAGTCTTGAAAATAGGAAAGTTTACAGACTAATTTTTGAAAATAGGGCTTTTTAGAGATAAAATTGTGAAATTAGTGGACTTAAAACACCAAATCTTGAAATAGGGGACTTTCGAGAATAAATTTTGAAAATAGGGTCCGTTAGGCATTAAATCTTAAGAATAGGGGAATTTAGGCAAGAACTTGAAATTAAGAGAATTAATAGACCAAATATTAAAAATTGGAAAAAGATATAGAAAATAAGGGACTTTCGGAAATAAATTTTGAAAATAGGGGATTTTTGAGACGAAATCTTGAAAGTAGGAGACTTTAGGAAGCAGATCTTAAAAATAAGAGACTTTAGAAAATAAATTTTGAAAATAGGGAAGTTTAGAGACTAAATCTTGAAAGTAGAAGACTTTAGAAAGCCGATCTTGAAAATAAGAGCCTTTAGAAAAAATCTCGAAATTAGGAGACTTTAAAAAATAAAACCTAAAATAAAGGATCATTAGAAAACAAGTCTTGAAAATTGGAAAGTTTACAGACTAATTTTTGAAAACAGGGCTTTTTAGAGATAAAATTGTGAAATTAGTGGACTTAAAACACCAAATCTTGAAATAGGGGACTTTCGAGAATAAATTTTGAAAATAGGGTCCTTTAGGCATTAAATCTTAAGAATAGGGGAATTTAGGTAAGAATTTGAAATTAAGAGAATTAATAGACCAAATATTGAAAATTGGAAATAAATATAGAAAATAAGGGACTTTCGGAAATAAATTTTGAAAATAGGGAATTTTAGAGACGAAATCTTGAAAGTAGGAGACTTTAGGAAGCAGATCTTAAAAATAAGGGACTTTAGAAAATAAATTTTGAAAATAGGGAAGTTTAGGGAATAAATCTTGAAAGTAGAAGACTTTAGAAAGCCGATCTTAAAAATAAGAGCCTTTAGAAAAAAATCTCGAAAATAGGAGACTTTAAAAAATAAAACCTAAAAATAAGGGACATTAGAAAACAATTCTTAAAAACGGGATAGTTTATAGACCAAATATTGAAAATAGGGCCCTTTAGAGACCAAAATTTGAAATTAGAGGACTATAGACACCAAATATTGAAAATAGGGGACTTTAGGCACCAGATGTAGAAAAAAGAGGAGTTTAAAAAAAAATCTTGAAAATAGGAGACGTTAGGAAATAAGTGTTTAAAAATTTAAATATAGTGGACTTCAGGCACTAAATGTTGAAAATACGGAACTTTAGAAAATAAATCTAAAAAAGGGGGACATTAGGAAATAAGTCTTGAAAAAAGAGAGATTATAGATAGTATCTCGAAAATAAGGCACTTCAGGGAAGAAATTTGGAAATTAGGGAACTTTAGAGACCAAATGTAAAAAATAGTGAACTTTTGGTATGAAATCTTGAAAATAGGGAACCTTAGAAAATAATACTTAAAAATAGGAGATCTTACAGGTGAAATCTTGAACTTAGGAGATTTTAGGAAGCAAGTCTTGAAAATGGGGGAGTTTAGGGACTAAATATTGAAAATAGGGCCCTTCAGAGACAAAATTGTGAAATTAGAGGACTTGAAACACCAAATCTTGAAAATAGGGTACTTTCGAGACTAAATTTTGAAAATAGGGGCCATAAAGCAAAAAATCTTAAAAATAGGGGAATTTATGTAAGAACTTGAAATTAAGGGAATTAATAGACTAAATATTGAAAATTGGGGCCTTTCGGAAATAAATATAGAAAATAAAGGACTTTCGGAAATAAATTTTGAAAATAGGGGATTTTAGAGACGAAATCTTGAAGTACGAGACTTTATGAAGCAGATCTTAAAAATAAGAGATTTTAGAAAATAAATTTTAATAATTATACTAAAAGACTTTGGGGAAAATCTGGAAAATAGGAGATTTCAAAACATAAAACATAAAAATAAGGGACATTAGGAAACAAGTCTTGAAAATGGGAGAGTGTTTACAGACCAAATATTGAAAATAGGGCCCTTTAAAGACCAAGTTTTGAAATTAGAGGACTTTAGATACCAAATCTTGAAAATAGGGGACGGTAGGCACTAGATGTTGAAAAAAGAGAAATTTAGAAAAAAATCTTGAAAATAGGAGACTTTAGGAAACAAGTATTGAAAATCTTAAATAGAGGGGACTTTAGGCACTAAATCTTGAAACTGGGGGATTTTAGGCACTAGATATTTAAAATAGGGGATTTTAGAGACCAAATCTAAAAAATATTGAACTTTAGAGAGCACAGCTGAATATAAGGGATACAGGACGTGGTCTTTGAGGTCTGAAATACACTTAATAAAAATGAGTTGGTACGATAAGTTTTCAGGAGGAGACTCGTCTCATTTTATTTTATGTTTTCCATGGTATAAAAGTCGTGGGAGTATGACACTGGTATACACCACCGAGAACCAGTGATTTATTCTGTGTGATGACCAATGGACGCGATAGGATTTATCAAGTCGAGCACAAACGTCCTGATAGACTGGAAGTCGAATCGGGAGAGTCAAAGGTTCATTACGCCTACCCTTTCCAGAGAAGTCAGCAATGAATGGACGGCTCGCTTCACCCTACCACGAGTATTAGTACAGAGTATGCAGATTAGAGCCCTTTATCTTAACACAATTTCATGAATAATCTTAGGTCACAATTTAGGTTGACACATTTCGACATTTCGGGACATTAATTCATTGTCGTGCCAGTGATACTTATGAATACGGCCAAAAAATCATTTGTATTTAATCTCATTTTCCTAATAATTGAAGAAAATCAAGTTCTTTCTTTTACTTTAAAAAATGTTTGAAATAAATTACAGGCCTGGGACTCATTTTAGAGATGAAAAAATCAAAATTCCTATTTGTTTATCGCTGTCTTCAGTCTTTCTCTTTTTTCTCATTTGTCATTTAAATTCAAACTGAAATAGAACCTAATAAGAAAATCCAACTATTTTTGGATGAAAGCTCATTCTTCTCGGTTGAAAAGTCTACTATACATTTTTTAGGAAACAGTATTCATATTTTTTATTTCAAAGTTTTATTATTTGCTTCAAAAATGAATTATTTCGTTTAAACTTCAACATTTTTTCCTTAAAAGGTCATACTTCTTGATTAAATATTCAACTGTTTAGTTAAAAAGTCATCTTTTTGACTTGATAATTCAACAGTTTGATTAAAATTTCGTTTTTTCTTGACTTAAATTTTTGTATATTCAAAATTCGACTATTTTGTTGTAAATCTTTCTTTTTGGTTTGATAATGTATCTCTTTATGTAAAAATTTCATCTTTTTTATAAAAAATGCAACTGTCTGGTTAAAAGTTGATCTGCTTCGGTTAAAAAATAACTTTTTTGTTTAAAATTCAGAGTTCTGAGATGAAAATTAAACTGTATTGAAAAGTATTGTATTGTATTGAAAAGCTCGAAAAGTAAACTATTTTCAGAAAAAAATCAATTTTTTAGTTAAAAATGCAATTGTTTTGTTGATAATTAATCTTTTAAAATTAAAAATTGAACTCCTTGGCTAAAAGTTGAACCATTTTCTTAAGAGTTCTTTTTTTTTGTTACAAATTTTTTATTTTAGTTGATACTATAGTTTTTTGGGAGTAAAATTTTCGAACGATCAGTTGTAAAATAATTTTTGTTGAAAATTCATATTGTCAGGCTAAAAGTTAAAATGTTTTATAGAAAAATTGTCTTCTTGACTTAAACATTTCACAGTTTGGTTTAAAATGCAAATATTTTTGGTACAAAATTTTTAGTAACGAAAAAAATAGACTAAACAATAATCAAATAAAATTTGAATTAACATCACATCCATTGTTCAAAATATTTGGTTGAAAGAGTATGTAATTTGTTCAAAATTTGTATTTTTTGGTAGAAAATTCAACTATTTGGTTAAAAATGTATGTATATCGTTGAAAACTCGTCTTTTTAGTTATATTCAACTGTTTTATATTTAAAAATTAAATCTTTAGTGCTTTAAATATCAACTTCTTATTATTTTTTTTAAATTAGTATTTGCAGATTGAAGATGCAACTGTGTCGTGGAGATTGGTCTCTTTGTCCCAATAAGAAAATCCAACTATTTTTGGTTGAAAGTTAATTTATTTTCCTAGAAAAGTCTACTATTAAATTAGTGGTTGAGAAATTGTCTTTTTGTTTGAAAATTGTATTATGTTGCTGAAAATTCAACAACTTTGTTAGAAACTCATTTTTTGTGTTTGAAAATTAAACTGTTTTGTTGAAAATTCCTCTTTTTGACTTGAAAATTCCAACAATTTGATTGAATTTTTTATCATTTGTTTGAAAATGTATACTTTTGGTTCAAAAATTCATCTCTTTTGGTAGAAATTTAATCTTTTTTGGTTGATTATTCAAATATTTTGTTAAATTAATAGCATCTATTATATTTTTAATTAAGAATTTATCTTTTTGTTTGAAAATTCAACTACTTGGCTAAAAATAGAAATAATTTCTAAAAGATCAATTTTTCCTGTTGAAAATTTCTCATTCGTTCATTTTTTTAATTGAACTATCCTGTTAAAAATTCGTCTTTGTGGTTTGAAAATTCATCTCTTTTGATAAAAATTTATTTTACTTTTTTTTAATTCAATTCTTTTGATACAAATTTATCTCTTCTGGTAGAAATTTAACCTGTTTTGATTATAGAAAATTTGTGTTTTTGGACGAAATAAACTGTTTTTGCTTTAAAACTAATATAGCTTTTCATCAATTTAGACATTTTTTTTCTCTTTTGTTGAAATTTTTTTGTAGAAATTTAATCAGCGCTGGTTAAGGATTCAACTATTTTCTTGAAAATTCGTCTTGTTGCACGAATTCAGTAACCGTTTTTGATTTAAAACTTTCGTTTATTTGTTTGAGGATTCAACTATTTTGTCGAAAATTTGTGTTTCGTGGATGAATTCGACTTTTTTTATTCAAAACTAAAACATTTGATGGTTTTAATAGTATATATTACATATTTCGTTAAGAATTCATCTTTTTTTTGTTGAAAATTTAATTACAAGGTTAAAAATTGAACTAGTTTGTAAAAAATTCTTTTTTTGTCGTTGATAATCCATCAATAATTAATTTTCATTAAATCGAACTATGTTCTTACAAATTAGTCTTTTTAGGTTGAAAGTTTATATTTTTATTGCTAAAAAATTTATAAAGAATATATCTTTCTTATTTTTTTAAATTCCATATTGATTATTTTTTTAATTGAAATATTTGGTTGAAAACTGGTCTTTTGGGTTGAAAAATCGTCTTTTTTGATTAAAAATTCAACTACTAGTACGTACATTTTTATCCAAAAATAGAATAGTTGAATTTTCCATTAAAAATATAATTCTTAATAAAAAACGGATTTTCATCAAAATAGTTAAATTTTCTACTGGAATAGTTGAATTGTTAATTAAAAAAGTGATTTTCAACAAAATAGTTACATTAAAAAAAAGATATGAATTTTCAATTAAAATAATGAATCTTCAAACAGAAAAATCAATTTTTAACGAAAGAGTTTAATTTTTGACAGCAAGTAATAAAATTTGTAACTTAAGAAAAATGAATTCGAAACGAAATATGTAACAAATTTTTGTATTGTAATTCAGAAATATTTCCTCTTTGACATACTACTTTTACTCTAAAAACTACTTGAAGTATTTTCTTGTTCTAAAATTTGGAATAGGGAACTTTTAAATTCTGACGAATTCTGAGATAGTACAGGGATTTTTTAAACTCCTTTCATCTTAATTCGAATTATGATTATTTAAACAAATTCTTGATCCATGAAAACAAATTCCTTTTCCAAGTGAAATTGTATTTCTTTACGGAAACTCCCTATTCTAAAATAAAAAGATAATCATTTTCTAAAAATGCCCTGTAAGCGAATGAAACGTGACAAATTCATATTTTTAAAAAATTGAGAAATTGATTATTTTGTATGTTTCAACATCATCAATTCGATTACTAAACTTAAGCAAGCGAAAAAAATCTCCAGGAGCAAAATATTACAAAAGGTTTTTCTTATAATCAAAAATAATAAACATTAAATAATATCTAATTCATGATTTATAATAAATTTAATTTGAGTAAGCTAAGATAATCTAAAAAATTTGAGACTGTAGATAAAGTAGAAATCACTTTTCTAAATTGACAAAAATTATTAAAATAATGAAAACTTGAATTTTGCTGCGATCAGAAGTAAATTCCTGGTTTTTTACTTGAATTCCCGGCCATTTCCCGTTCAAATCGATACCCTGATTCGCATTTCCCCGATTGACGATCAAGGCCAGGGAAAGCCCTAAGCCGATCTTATATCGGGAGTTGAGTGTATTGATATAAAATACATAATATAAAAATTATTAATTTAATTACCAAGATTAAGGGTGAGGTTCACGTGATTGGGATTCTGGATTCCATCCCACATGGTTGTAGATTGCCACCAGGTAGCATTATCGTTGTTATCATGATCGGTGAGAAAAACTGCCGAATGGTCTCCAGCTCTACAGATTTCACAGGATTTTTCGTTGTTCTGATTTTCATTATGCGTTTGCATACAATATTCTGTGACGCCTCCTTCTTCTCCACATGTGTTTGTGGCTTCCATACGAACATTGAAAGCAGCATTTTCGAAGGGCGGGATACACCTCTGAAACACGTGAAAATCTACTACTCACTAATCTAGCTTGTTGGTGATATTGAGACTATTTTTTTTTAAATTCAATCATTAAAAATGTATAAATTAATGAATTATTCCACAAAGAAATAACTCCTAGAATTAAATTATTTTTATTTTATCCGAAAAAAAAATCCGGGTATATTTAATTGCATTTATAGCTCTGCAACAATTATATTTACAATGTTTGCATTAATGTGTGTAATTACAGCTAATCAAAATTATCTAGTTGTACTTCCGAGTCCAGCAGAGGTCACGGTTCGTTATATAGAATTATAATGTTGTTCCAGTTTATAAGAGTAAATATTTCCAAGTCATTGATAAACATAAAGAAAAGAGAGGAATCATATTATTTCCTTTTTAAGATGTCAATTGAGGGTGGGCCCTCAAACTTCAAAAAAACATCCAGGCTATTTCCCGGTTTTCCTTTATTATATGCATTTTGAAAAGAATTAAACATTTTAGAGCCAGCCAAAATTCTCTCAAAACAGGGGAAATATAGTGATTTTTTCAAGTAAATCAATGATTAATAAGGGAATAAAATTGTTTAAATAAAATTACTGTATAGGTACTATATTCCTAACATTGGAAATCAAATTATTTGTATCATCAACAAAATAGTGGAATTTTCAATCAAACAATATAAATTGTAAACATAAAAACGCAAAGTTTCCACACAAGAGTTGAGTTTTCTAGCCCAAAACGATGAATTTGCAAAAAAAAAGTTAAATTTCAACAAAGGAAAATGACAATTCAACCAAATAGTTGAATTTTTAAGCCAAAAAGATTACTGTTCTACAAAAAAAAGATAAAGTCTCAATCCAAAAGGAAAAATTTTCTATCCAAAAAGACAAATTTAAATAAAATGATGAATTTTCGAACCAATTAATTATTTTTTAAAACCAAAATTAGAATTTTTAATCAAAAGAGATCAATTCTGGACTATAATTATGAAAGGCTTTTTAATTAAAATGAATAAACTTTCAACTCGATAAAAGGTGAATCTTTCTACCAAGAGATGAAATATAACAATATCAAAATCCCCCCCCCCCCCCTCAAAAGATGACTTTTTAAGAAAATAGTAGAATTTTCAATAAAATAATGATATTTTTCACCAAATAGTAGATTTTTTAAACAAAACAGATGAGTTCTGGACGAAAAATATAATAGTAGAATTTTAAAAAAAATAAAAATGGTATTTATATCCAAAAAATTACTTTTTAAGAAGATATAGTTGAATTTTCAGCACTATAATTAAATTGTTACCAAATAGGACAATTTTTAATTTAAAAATATGAATTCTCGATTCAAAATATGATAAAGAGGGATTAACTTTTAACCAAAAAAGATGAATTTTCAAACAAAAAAAAATACTTTTCTACCAAAAAATGAATTTTCGATCCAAAAGGGTGCATTTTTTTGACAAACGTCAAATTTGCAACAAAACAGTTACCTTTACAAAAAAATAATTCAATTTCGCAAGAAATATTAATTTTAGTCAAAAGAGATGAATTCTGAACTCAAAATATATAAGTAGACTTTTTAAATAAAAACAAAATAAACTCAATCAAATAAGAAAATAGTGGAATTTTGAACAAGATAATTATATTTTTCAAACCAATATTAGAAATTTCAACCAAAAGACATAAATTCTAGAAGAAAATTTTAATAGGAAAATTAAAAAAAAAAGAATTATCTTTCAACCAAACAAATTACTTTTTAAGAAAATAGTTGAATTTTCAACAAAATAATGATATTTTCTACCAAATAGTAGAATTTTGAACAAAAAGAGATGAGTTTTAAATCCAAAATATTATAGTAGAATTAAAAGAAAAATAAGAATTCTTTTTCAAACAAAAAAGATAACTGTTTAAGATAATAATTATAATTTCTACCATATAGTAGAATTTTTAACTGAAAGAGATGATTTATAAACCCAAAATATTGTAGTCTTCCTTTTTTTTGTTTAAAGACTCATATTTTTAATTAAAAATTCATTCTTTTTTTGGGTTGTAAATTGATTTTTTTCCTGAAAATCTAAATTTTATAGTGTAAAAATCTTCATCTAAAAATTCTACTATGTGGTTCAAAATTCACATATTTCGTTGAAGATTCGTCATTTTTTAGTAAAAAAATTAATGCGCTGGATTGAAAAATCACTTTGTTCGTTAAAAGATCAACTATTCGATTAAAAATTTATTTGTTTCGTTCAAATTGCATAATTTTAATTGAAAATTCGTTTCATTGTTTGAAAAGTAATTTCTTTAAGTGGAAATTTAACTATATTTCATTTTTTATCAAAATTTACTTCTTTAAGTTGAAAATTAAACTGATTAGTGAAAAATTCATATATTTTGTTAGAAAATCGCATATTGTGGTAGAAGAATAATTTTCTTGGTGAAAAATTCATCTTGTCAGTGAATTATTTAACTATTGTGTTGAATTTTTTATTTATTTTGTTGTAAAAATTTATCTCATTTCTTCGAAAGTTCAACTATTTGTTTCAAATTCATGTATTTTGTTGAAAAATCGTTCTTTTTGGTTGAAAATTCAACTATTAGGTCAAAAATTTTTTTTTTTATTAAAGGCAGATTTATGATGAACATTCCAGTAATATACCTCCCACAGTGACTTTAGTTACCCGAGGGGTTCTACCATTAATTTTTAGCAGGTACATGGTTCTTAACCAGCCTTAACCAAATCCAGAATGTCCAAGGGTCAGTGGACAAATTTCCAAGAATTTTTGCAGTAAAACTAGAGAAATATGGAAAATATATTTTACATTTATTTTTATTATTTATTTAATTAAATCATTTCAAATTTTTTTTAAGTTTTATTTTTTTTTAAACGTAGTAGTTATCGTTGTCGTTCCATCGCCAAAAACGTAATTAGTTATCAGTATCGTTACAGTTTTAAAATATAACTTTTTCTTATCTATTCAATTTTATCTTTAAAAATGTACCTTTTTTAATGCAAATTCAATTATTTTGGTCAAAAATTCAACTATTTGGTTAAAAAAAATTTCTTCTTAAGGATTTTAATTTTTAGTTTAAAGTTCATATATATTGTAGAAAATTCATCTTTTTGGATCAAAATTGAACTATTTGGTCAAAAATTAATTGTTTTAATGAAAAATGTAACTTCCATTTTTTCTTGAAACTTTAGCTTTTTTAGTTGAGCATTGATTTATTTTCTTAAAATCTCGTCTTTTTTGAATGAGAATTCAAATAATTTGATCGGAAATTTAATGATTTAGTTTAAAAACTAATTTTTTGGTTGAAGATTAATCTTTTTTCGTTGAAAATTCAGGCACTTAGTTAAAAATTTAATTTTTTGGTTGACAATTGAACTATTTGATTGAAAATTCTTTTTTTATCATTAACGAAAATATTAACTATTTAAAAGAAATGAGTTATTTCTTGTCTCGGAGCCACGTGCATGAGAAGGATCATCAGATATTTTTCTGACGCGAGAATATGGAACAAGCAAGAGCATTTAAAAACAGTCTCTTTTCGGGTAATCTCCCAAATTTTATCTCAGAAAGTTCAAGCGACTTCCAACCCAGTGATAACCTAGCACCCTACCCAATTCCCTACCAAAAACCGAAACCATTATAACTAAAAATAACATTCATCTTGTACATATGAGGTTGCCTACGTGCTCACGATGGCAAATGAAAATTTACGTTAGACGGAATCAGTCACATTAAGCAAAAAAGATGTTTTCAATGTTTTTAAAGTGTTTAAATGTTTAAAATCTTTTTTTTTTCAAAGAATCCTATTTACAATTTTTTTTACTTTTTGCCTTTCTCTCTCTTATTTTTCAGTAGTTATTTTTGTCTCTAAGGAGCCGAAAAGTGAGGTAGTTTGGATGTCTGTTTTTTAAATATGAAATGCATCCAAATAGTTTAATTGATCAAACGAAAATTTTTATTCTTAACCAAAAAATTTATTTCTCAACCAAAAATTTAAATTTTCGACCGAAAAAGACAATTTTTCAACAAAACACATTAACTTTCAACTAAAAAATATGAATCTTTAAATTAGAAAATCAATTTTTAAACTAAATAGTTTAATTTTCGATTAAAATAATTTAATTTTTAAAGTAAAAAGGTTAAAATTCCAAGCAAACAATGGAAGTTACATTTTCCGTTAAACCAATTAACTTGGAACCATAAAAACAAATTAAAAAAAAAAAATCGACCAATTTGTCTAACTTTTAACCGAAAAATAAATTTTCTACAAGATATATGTATGAACTTTAAACTAAAAAATAGAATCTTCAAGAAGAAAATTAGTTTTTAACATTTTCAAGCCACAATAAAATAGTTACATTTTTAGATGAAAAAAATTAATGTTCAACTCTCAAAAACGAATTTTTAACAAAATAGTTCAATTTTCAATTAAAAGAATGAATTTTTTAACAAATAGTTGAATTTTCATCAAAAAAGATAAATTTTCAACCAAAATGGTGAATATTTAACTGGAATAGTTGGGTTTTCATTGAAAATAGATGAATTTTCTTCCAAGAAATCATTTTCTACACAAAAAACGACTTTTCAATCAAATACATGAATTTTGAATTAAAAAAGATAATTTTTCAACCAAACAATTTAACAGATAAATTTTCAGTTGAAATAAATAGTTATCAACAAAAGAGATTCATTTTCAACTAAAATGATGGAATATTCAATTTTATTAGTTAAAATAATTAATTTTTAGCAATGAAAATAAATGTTTAACATAATAGTCCCTTTTTCAGCTTGAATAATTATTTTCAACCAAAAAAACATAATTTTTAACTAAACAAGATCAACTTTCAACCAAAGAGATGAACTAACAACAAAAAAACTAATTTTCAACAAAATATGTAATTAAATTTCCGCCCGAAGAGACAATTTTTTAACAAAAATGATCAATCTTTAATTGCAATAGCAGAATTTTCAAAGAAATACGAAGAATTTTCTACTAAATACATGAATTTGTATATAAAAAAAATGTTCACGAAAAATTAATTATTTAAATTTTCAATTGAAGAAATTAATTTTTAATTAATACTATGGAATATTCTTTGCACCTGGTTAGATTTTCAGTTTCAAAAATAATAAATTTGAACCAAAATAAGCACAAAAAAATCAAAAACAAAAAGTTTTAATAAAAAGCAGTTAAAATCAACCAAAAAATATGGCATTTTAAAATGAGTTGAATTTTCAACTAAGAAATATTTTTCATTGAAGAGATATTTTTCATTATAAAAAATGCGTTAAAATTAAATTAAATTATTCTTTGGTTGTAATATTCAATAAATATTTGTTTGATAATATTTACAGTTTATAAAATACCACAACGAATGGTAGAAAATTAGTATTAATTAAGATAAAAAGAAATCATTAATTTGAATATTTCTGAACAAGTTTAGAGATTCTTTTGGGGCGATTTAAACGCGAAGGGAATGTTTAGTTTTAGACTGAAATGGGTAGGAGTAATAATTCTATTTTTGAAACCGTCAAAGCAAGAAGTAAGTGTTCAACTTCCTGGACTCAACTACTCTTTGCTAGAGAAATGATTATTTTCGAAAACCTGCATTTAAAAACGAAGTTTTTCATTTTGTGCTGAGAAGTCAAGTCGCGAGAAAAAGTTAAAAATAAACTAAAAATAATTAATAACATGTTGAAAATTATAAATCCTTTTTGCTAAAAAAAATATTATTCAAGATTTCAACTTAAAAGGAGCAATTTTGAATAAAAAATAGAATAATTAAATATTTAGTACAAACAAATAATTTTCAGTCAAAGAGAAAGGAATTTTCAAGAAAATAGTTAAATTTCCAACCACAGAGATAAATATTTAAATAAATAAGAAAATAATACTCAAAGAAAAAATATAATAGTTGATGTATCCAAGAATAAATATTTTGTTTTTTAATCAGAAAGAGAGTTGAATTGACTTCAAAATTACAAGTTTTAAAGAAAACAGTTTAATTCTCAAACAACACAGATTAATTTTGAACTGAATTTTTGGATTTTTAGTTGAGTTTTCATCATAAAAAGATAAATCTTTAACAAAATACATGTAATTTCAACCAAAAAATAAAATTTCAAACAAATAATTTAATTTTCAACTAAAAAAGTAATACTTTTAGGCAACAATAGAATTGTTACATTTTCAGTAAAAAAATTAAATTTTAAATAAAAAAACACAAGTTCTCAACAAAATAGTTAAATTTTCAACCAAAAATATGAATTTTGTACAAGATGCTTCAACTTTAAAATTAAAAAGATTTTCCAATCAGGAATTCAAATCAGTTTAAAAAATTATTTTTAAACAAAATAGCTTAATTTTGTACAACAAAATTAATTCTTGACCAAATAGTTCAATTTTAAAACAAACAGATGAATTTTGTACAAGATTTTTAAATTTTGAACAAAAATAATAGAATTTTCAACTAAAACAGATCAATTTTCAAATAAGAATGGAATGGTTACATTTTCAATCGAAAGAATGACTTTTAAAACATTAAAAATTAACAAATCAATAAAATAGTTCAATTGTCAACCGGAAAATTTCATTTTTAACCAAATTCTTGATTTCTCAACCAAAAATTTGGATTTTCTACCGAAGAAGACAAATTTTCAAGAAAATACATGAACTTTCAATTTAAAAAAAGATGAATCTTTAATCAATAAAAGTAATTTTTAAACTAAAAAGTTAAATTTAAATAACCTTTTAGGCAAAAATTTTTAACCAAAAAGATAAATTTTCTTTAAGATATGCGTACGAACTTTAAACTAAAAAATAGAATCTTTAAGAAGAAAATTGATTTTTAACTGAATAATTGAAGTTTTGACAAAATTTATTGAATTTTCGTCCTAAAAATACGATTTTTAAATAAAAAACATGAATTTTCAACCAAAATAGATACATTTTTAAGCCACAATAGAATAGATTTTCAAAGAAAATAATTAATTTTTTACTAAATATTTGATTTTTCAACAAAAAAGATTATTTGTAACTAAAATTATGAATATTTAACTGGATTATTTGAATTTTTAACATAAAAGACGAAATCTCAAACAAGAAAATTTATTTTCAAACACAAAATTTCTCAGATAAAAACATTAAATTTTCAAGTAAGAGTAAAGTAGTTACGTTTTCTATTGAAACTATTAATTTTAAACCACAAAAAAAGGATTTTCAATAAAATAGTTCAATTTTCAACCAAAAGAATGACATTTTTACCAATAGTTGAATTTTCTACAATAAAAGATGAATTTTTAACTAAAACGATGAATATTTAACTGGAACGCTTACATTTTTAACCAAAAAAACGAACTTTCAAACAAGAAAATTTATTTTCAAACAAAAAAATTTCTAAGAAAGATAAATTTTTAACTATGAATGGAATAAGTTAAATTTTTAATTGAAACTATGAGTTTTAAAGCATAAAAAATTAATTTTCAACAAAATAGATTCAATTTTAAACCAAAGGATGAATTTTTTATCAAATTGTTGAATTTTCAACAAAAAATATGCATTTTAACTAAAATGATGAATATTTAACTGGACTACATTCATTTTTAACCAAAAGGGCAAACTTTTAAACAAGAACATTTATCTATAAACAAAAATATTTTCAACTAAAAAAGATAAATTTTCAAGTGAGAATGGAATAGTTAAATTTTCAATTGAAACTATGAATTTTAAACCACAAAAAATGAAATTTTAACAAAAAAGACTAACTTTCAAACAAGAAAATCTATTTTCAAACGAAAAAATTTTCAACTAAAAAAGCTTAATTTTTAAGCAAGAATAGAATAGTTACATTTTCAACTGAAACTATGAATTTAAAACCATAAAAAATGAATTTTCAACAAAATAGATTTAATTTCAAGCCAAAGGAATGAATTTTTTAACAAATAGTTGAACTTTTAACCAAAAAGGCGAACTTTTAAACAAGAAATTTTATTTTTAAAAGAAAAGATTTAAAACTAAAAAGGTAAATTTTTAAGTGAGAATGGAAGAGTTACATTTTCAATTGAAACTATGAATTTTATATCATAAAAAATGAATTTTCAACAAAATAGTTTAATTTTAGTCAAAAAAAATGCATTTTTTACTAAATAATCAGTTGAATTTTCAACAAAATAAGATGAATTTTCAACTAAAATGATAAATATTTTATTGGACTACTTGATTTTTTTTAACAAAAAAGATGAACTTTCAAATAAGAAAAGTTATTTTCAAACGAAAAGATTTCCAACTAAAAGATAAATTTTTAAGCAAGAATAGAATAGTTACATTTTCAATTGAAATTATGAATTTTAAACCATAAAAAAATGAATTTTCAACAAAATAGTTCAATTTTAAGCCAATGGAGTGAATTTTTTAACAAATAGTTGAATTTTTTAACAAATAATTGAATTTTCAAGAAAAAAGATGAAATTTCAACTAAAATGATGAATGTTTAACTGGAATCCTTGAATTTTTAACCAAAAAGACGAACTTTTAAACAAGAAATTTTATTTTCAAAGAAAAGTTTTTCAACTAAAAAAGATAAATTTTTAAGCAAGAGTAGAATAGTTACATTTTCAATTAAAACTATGAATTTTAAATAATAAAAAATAAATTTTCACCAAAATAGATTCAATTTTAAGCCAAAGGAATTATTTTTTTAACAAATAGTTGAACTTTCAACAAAAAATATGCAATTTCAACTAAAATGATGAATGTTCAACTGGAATGCTTGAATTTTTAATTAAAAAGGCAAACCTTTAAACAAGAAATTTTATTTTTAAACGAAAAGATTTCAAACTAAAAAGGTAAATTTTCAAGTGAGAATGGAATAGTTACATTTTCAATTAAAACTCGGAATTTTCAACCATAAAAATGAATTTTCAACGAAATAGTTCAATTTTCAACAAAAAGAGTGACTTTTTTACCAAATAGTTATTTGAATTTTCAACTAAAAATATTAATATTTTACTGGAATACTTGATTTTTTTTATGTTTTCAAATGAAAAAATGTGCAACTAAAAAAGCTTAATTTTTCAGCAAGAATAGAATAGTTACATTTTCAATTGAAACTATGAATTTTAATATTAATTTTAGATGTTAATTTTTTTGTCTACTGGTCCGAACCCAGAACCTTTCTGGGTTCGGATCCCAGCGGAGATAGAGACATTTTTTCACAATCTTAAGATTTAAGTAATACCAATAGCAAACCAAAAGAATGCATTTTTGCCAAATAGTTAGTTGAATTTTCAACAAAAAAGATGAATATTTGACTGGAACACTTGAATTTTTAACCGAAAAGACGAACTTTCAAATAAGAAAATTCATTTTCAAACCAAAATATTTCCAACTAAAAAAGATAGATTTTCAAGTGAGAATGAAATCGTTACATTTTCAATTGAAACTATGAATTTTAAACCATAAAAAATGTATTTTCAACAAAACAGTTAAATTTTCATCCAAATATATGAATTTTTAAATAAAAAATTTCAGAAAAACACCTGCCTTAATTTGTAGATGACCCCCTAATCTTTAAATCGAAATAATCACAGTATCACACTAACCTGAGGTTTTCCAGTTTCATCATAGCACTTGTCCTCCTCCCTATTTTGTGGTATCCTATTGAATTGTTCATCAGTTGGGTCCGGCTCAGCGAAAGCTCCCATGTGGAGACCCACGATGAGGAGGAAAAAGAGACTTCCCTGCATTGTCTCTTCGTCTGATCACTCCAAATCACAACTCAAGGGCCTACACAGCACTGCATCCGCAAATAATGATTTTTGATCTTTTTCAAGATTTGGACTCCAATTCCCCAAAAATGTGAATCGAGCGAAACAGTACTCCGACTCACTTTCCGGCTTTTCCGTCGAATCGCAGCACTATTTCGCATCCATCTGCCTCTGAGGAAGGGTCACGACTCACAATTTCGAGTTTACTGCCGAGGCCGCATTTCGCGGAACAGCAGCGCGAGAGTTCGTCCTATTATCTTCACGAAAGTTCATTAATCTTCGGTTAGTCTGGACACTGTCATTCGACGATGTAATTCTGATGTAATTCTGTAATAGTGAAATGACAGGGACGTTGAGCGAATGACTTTGGATCAGGATCTTAATGATTTTTGATGATGAGTTCAAAAGTTGAAGAAGCTGGTTCAAGATTTAAAATTATGAAGGTTGTAGATAGGTCTGGACAGAGTCAGGGATATCAGCAAAAGCGATCAATTGGAATCAACAGGGTGGCCTCGGAATAAAACCGATTTTAGGATCATGATCTTTAAGATGCCTATAAAATGATCTAACACAAAATCAACCTTCGCTTCCTCTTCTATTCGAATTTTCCCAACGTTTCCGGTTTGTTAGAATCCAAATTGTATCAAGCAGGTTTCATCAGTTATAAGAAATAAATAAAATTTTTTTAAAATAGCAAAAGAGACTTCAATATTTTCAAAGAATGAGGTGAGTTCTCAGACTACAATTTTTAACCAAATTGTTCAATTTTCAACTAAAAGCGATCAATTTTTTTATCCAAAAATGGGATATTAAAATTGCAGGTTAAGAAAATGAATTAAAAAATAAATAAATTACTTCCACAAAATAGTTTGATCTTCAACCAATAAAACGCAATTTTACCAAATTTGTTAAACCGTCAACCAAGTAGTTCAATTTTCAACCAAGAACTTTTCTACTAAAATAAATGCATTTTCTGTAGAAAAAGATGATTTTTAAACACAATAATTCTATTTTAAACCACTTTATTTTCAAAAAGACGAGCGTTCAACGAAACAGTAACTTTTTTTACTAATAAAGATTATTTCAAGAAAATAGTTCAAAAACAAAAAAAAATCATTTTCAACCAAGTAGTTGAATTTTCAATTAAAAATACATTTATTCTACTCAAAAAAGATGAAGTCTCAACGAATAATGTAATAGTTGATGTATGCAACAAAAAATATTTTGATTTTTAATCAGAAAGAGTTGAATTCACTTAAAAATTACAAGTTTTCAAGAAAATAGTTCAATTCTCAAACAACACACATTAATTTTGAACTGAACGTTTGCATTTTCAGTTAATTTTTCATATTAAAGACAAATTTTTAACGAAATGTGTGTAGTTTCAACCAAAAAATGAATTTTTAACCAAATAATTTAATTTTCAACCAAAAAAGGAATACTTTCAAGAAACTATAGAACTGTTACATTTTCAGTTTAAAAAATTAATTTTAAATCAAAAAACACAAGTTTTCAACAAAATAGTTCGATTTTCAACCAAAAATATGAATTTTCTACAAGATGCTTCAACTTTCAAATTAAAAAGATGAATTTTCAAATCAGAAAAATTAATTTTTAACCATATAATTGAATTTTTATCCCAAAATGAATTTTCGACTGAGAAAGATAAAGTTTTTAAGCAAGAATGGAATTTATATTTTAAAACATGAATTCTTGAACAAATAGTTCAATTTTTAAATAAAAAGATGAACTTGGTACAGGGTTTTTTAATTTACAACTAAAATAATAGAATAGAATACGAGTTTTAAATAAAAAAATGAATTTTCAACTGAAAAAGATAAAGTTTTAAGCAAGAATGGAATAGTTAATCTTTAGTTAAAAACAACGAATTTTAAATCATAAAAAATGAATTTTCAACAAAATAGATCAATTTTCAACAGAGAAAATAAATTTTTTACCAAACAGTTGAATTTTCAATAAAAAATATGAATTTTGTACAAGATACTTGAAATTTCGAATGAAAAAATGAATCTTGAAGAAAAAAATGCATCTTTAACCAAATAGTTGAATTTTCTACCAAAACAATATAATTTTTACAAAAAAAAAATAAATCAACCAAATAATTTAATTTCCAACTAAAAAAGATGAATTTTCAAGTAAGAATGGAATAGTTACATTTTCAATTGAAATAATGACTTTTTAACCATAAAAAAAATGAACAAATCAACAGAATAGTTCAATTGTCAACCGGAAAATTTAATTTTTAACCAAATGCTTGATTTCTCAACCAAAAATTTCAATTTTCTACCGAAAAAGACAAATTTTCAAGAAAATAAATGAACTTTCAATTTAAAAAAAGATGAATCTTTAATCAATAATATTAATTTTTAAACTAAATAATTAAATATAAATAAATTTTTAAGCAAAAATTTGAAACTAAAAAGATAAATTTTCTTAGATATATTTATGAACTTTCAACTAAAAAATAGAATCTTTAAGAAGAAAATTGATTTTTAACTGAATAATTGAATTTTTGACAATATTAATTGAATTTTTGGCTCAAACATACGATTTTTTTAAAACAAAATACATGAATTTTCAACGAAAACATATATATTTTCAAGCCACAGCAGAATATATTTTCAAAGAAAAAAATTAATTTTTTACCAAATATTTGATTTTTACAACAAAAAAGATGATTTTTTAAGCTAAATGATAAAAATTTAACTGGAGCGCTTGAATTTTTAACCAAAAAGATGGACTTTCAAACAAGAAAATTTGTTTTCAAACAAAAAAATGTCTATCTAAAAAAGATAAATTTTCAACTAAGAATGGAATAAGTTAAATTTTCAATTGAAACTATGAGTTTTAAAGCATAAAAAATTAATTTTCAACAAAATAGATTAAATTTTAAACCAAAAGGATGATATTTCAATTAAAAATACATTTATTCTACCAAAAAAGATGAAGTCTCAACCAATAATGTAATAGTTGATATTTCAACTAAAAAATATTTAAATTTAAAATAAAAACCGTTAAATTTAACCAAAACATACGTATTTTCAAAAAATTGTTAAATCTTCACCCGAAGCAGATCAATTTTTTACCAAACAGTTTTATTTGCAACCCGCAGATGTGAATTTTCTACCAAAACAATATCATTTTTAACCAAATTGTTCAATGTTTAGCTGAAAATGGAATAGTTACATTTTCAGTAATGGAAATTAATTCTTTATCAAACAACAATTATCAAGAAGATAGTTTAATCTTCAACTAATAAAAATTATTTTTAATAAAGCAGTTAAACTATTAACCGAGCAGTTTAATTTTCAATAAAGGTAAATTATCAACCGAGAACTTTTCTAAGAAATTTTAAAAGAATGTTTAATCAAAAAAGACGAATTTTCAAGAAATTAATTAAGTTTGCAACAAAATAGTTGAATTTTTAACCAAACAGTTGAATAGTCACCCTACAAAGATGAATTTTCAACCAAATGGACGAATTTTTAAACAAAAAAGATTCAAATTAACCAAAACAAGTTGCACTCATAACCAAAGAATCGAACTTTCAATCCAAGGAGATGAATGTTAAAAAAAATAGTTAAATTTTCGACCAAAAAATATTATTCTTACATTTTTAACAAAATAGTTGAATTTTCAAACGATCTTTTTTTACAAAATGGTTTATTTTAAACCAAAGAAATCTGAGAACAAAAAATTAAATTTTAACAAATTATTTGATCTTTCAACGAAATGATAGAATTTTAAACCAAAAACGAGAATTTTTCTACAAAATAGTTTAATTTTTAACGAAATAGTTTAATTTCAATTTGAAACAAATTTCATTTGATAATGACTGATTTAAATAAATAATCCAAAGAATTTTTGAGTTTTTTTATCTAAATAACAGTTAAAAATTTCACAATGGTTTCAAATAATAAATATCTACGAAAATCCGCTTTCTAGAAAAATATCTAATTTTCCGAAAATCAGAGATGCTTTAGAAATTTTTTTCTTTAATTCTGAAGAGATATAATTTTAAGACATTCATTTATAATTTCATTATTACAACAAATACCAAAAATTTTTTAATAATTGATATAAAAAGTCAGTACGAGATTTTAAACCGAATGGTCGAATTAACAAAAAATTTTAACTTCCGAAAGCAGTTGCATTTTTAACCAAATGGTTGAATTTCAAGCCAAGAATACGAATTTTTAATCTGAAAGTGAGAAATTTCTTTCCAAAAGATGAATGCTCAATAAAACAGTTTCGCTTTTGAACAAAAAAAATTCTTTTTCACAAAACAGTTGAATTTATAGAAAAAACAATTAAATTTACAACTAAATAGTAAAATTTTCAACCTATAAAGATGTATTTTCAAATAAAATAAAAAAATCTTAACGAATAATGTAATAGTTAATATTTCAACCAAAAAATATTTTTATTTAAAATGAAAAAAGTTAAATTCAATAAAAAAAATACGAATTGTCAGCAAAATATTTAAAACCTCAACCAAAAATGATTCATTTTTAAGCAAAGAATTGAATTTTCAACCCTAAAATATCAATTTCGAACAAAACATTGAATTTTCAAACTTAATAGTTAAATTTTAAGGCCATAAAGACCAATTTCAAATAAAACACTTAAATTTGTTAACAAAATAGCTTATTTTTAACTTTTTAACCAAATAGTTGAACCATCAACAAAATAAATAAATTCCCAATCAATTAGTTAAATTTTTAACCAAATAGTTGAAGTGTTTACTAAATATTCGTATTTCTAACCCAATAGTATGAATTAAAAGAAAAATTCGACCAATTAGTTCAATTATATAATTTTAAAGAAATTTCGTTGAATGAAAACTTATTCAAATTAATAATCGAAACAAATTTGTCAGTTAAAGCAGCTAAATAACAGTTAAATATTTCCCATTGGTTTCTCAAAAAAACCCCAGCTCCCCTTAAAATAAAAACCCTCCACTAAAATCTGCTTTTCCAGAAAGAAAAATTCGAGAAGTTTCATCTATTTCTTGTCATCTGGTTATTATAGCAAATAGCAAACAATTTTAACAGTTAATTTTTTTAGCAAATACCTTTTTTTAACTTTTTAAGCAAATTGTTGAATTATTAACAACACAATTAAATTTCCAATCAAATAGTTAAATTTTCATCTTATAAATATGTATATTCAAATTTAAAAAAATACATTTTCAACGTATAATGTAATAGTTAATATTTTAACTGAAAAATATTGTTATTTTAAATAAAGAACAATTCAATTAAACCAAAAAAACACGAATTTTCAACAAAATATTAAAATCCCTAACCGAAAATTATTAATTTTTAAGCGAAACATTAAATTTTCAACTCTAAAATATGAATTTTCAACCAAACAGTAGTTCAATTTTCTACGAATTTAAACAATGAGTTCAATTTCCATTTTAAAGAAATTTCGTTGAATGAAAACTAATTCAAATTAATAATCGGAACGTATTTTTTAGTTAAAGTAGCTAAACAGTTAAAAATTTTACCTTGGTTTCTCCCAAAATCCCCAAGGTCACTTCAAATAAAAAACGTCCACAAAGATCTGTTTTCCAGACAAAAAAATTCGAAAAGTTTTATCAATTTTCTCTAATCTCGTTACTACAGCAAGCAGCAAAATAATGTTTAAATAATTGATATGAAATGGCCAATACGACTCTAAGTTAAATTTTTAACTAAATAGTTGAAGTTTTAAGCCAAAAAGACGAATTTTTAATCTAAAACGACGAATTTTCTTTCCAAAAAGACCAATAATTTTTTAAGAAAAAATATTCCTTTTAACCTGACAATATGAATTTTGAACCAAAAAGTTAATTTTCAACCAAATAGTTGAATTTCGTTTAATCCAATCTTATTATTACAGCAAACAACAAAAGAATGTTTAAATAATTGATATAAAATCGTCAATATGATTCCAAGTTGTCATTTACCCAATTCTCGAACTCTCGAAAACTGCACTAATTACTACAAGCCTCCAAACTCATTAAAATCAAAAAATATACCCCATCAGTTTTTAGACGAAAAAAATCAAATTCCAATATTTGAAAACACTAGCTCGTAACGGGGCTCCGAAGATCCGAGATTTGCCGTCACTGTTACCCCACCGTTGATTCCAAATATCCACTGGAGTAAGAGAGCGAGAGAGAGAGGGAGAGAGAAAGAGAGAAGCGTGAGGATGAGGATGCAGCAGGCACTGATTGACATTATTCATTTAAGAATCAGAGAGGGAGAGAGTGACCGAGAGAGAAGGAGAGTCTCGCAAAAAGAAGCTTGAGAAAGACAAGATTCTCGATCGACGAGGTGATCGGATAAAACGATGTTAATGCATTTTCACCGACACTACTTGGTTACTAAAAACCCGCGAAGCAGTCTCACGAAGCAGACTCGCTCTCGCCACCAGCAAACTCCGACTGTAAAGAATGTGCATGGAGTGGAGAGCTGAGAGGCAAAGCATTCCCTCTCGCCCACTTGCGATCCCAGATTCCCAGCCTCTCGACTCTCCCGAATGAAAAACCTTCCTTCCTTCTTTCTTTCTTTCTTTCTTGCTTTAAACCTCAGCTCTACGGCCTCCCTCGCTCCCTAATTCTCATCTCAAATCTCTCCACCGACCACCCTCTTATCTCACAGACTCTTTCCAGTTTTCGCAGAAAAATGGGGACCGACTCCTATGAGTCGGGTCCTTGGGAAAAATCAGCATTATTCAGGACACAGTATTTCTAAACGTTCAGGATGCTTTCAGGGTCAGGAGTTCGATTCGAGTTCATTTGCCTTCGGACTTCAGCAGGATACGATTCGATTTGAAAAAGGGTGAGGAGATTATTTTAATAGACTAGAGGTTAGAAGATATTTTTTTCTATTTATAATTGGATTAAATATGGTTTAACTCTTTTTTTTATTAACCTTTCAAAAACAGTTCAGTTTTCAACAAAAAAGTTAAATTTTCAATCGAAGTCGAAAATTCAATTAAAAAAAGAATAACCTTTTACGAAAAACTCAATTTTTAACCAAATAGTTGAATTTTCTAGACAAGACGACTAATTTTTTAAAAGACATTTGAATTTTGAACAAAAAGGTTGAAATATCAACAAAAATACGAATTTTCATTGAAATAAAATAAGTTTTGAGAAAAACTTGAATTTAAAAATAAATAGTTGAATTTTCAACCAAAAAGATGAAATTCCAACAAAGAAGGTACCCGTTGAGATTAAAACCAAAAGAGATGAATTTTAAAACAGAGATGAATCTTTAACTAAAATGATGAATTTTCTAAACAAAAAGATGAATTAGTCTCTAAGAAGATTAAATTAATTAAGAACATTAATTGTCACGCTAAAAGATAAATTTTCACACAAGAATAATCATTTTTCACCAAAAAAGATCAATTTTTAACAAAATAAACCGATTTTCAAACCAACAATTGAATGCTCGAATTTTTAATAAAAAATATTATAACAACTTTTCAATAAATCA
>JAAAKG020143097.1:0-11446 GCA_010014905.2 Druon quercuslanigerum
ACATGAATTTTCAATTAAACCAAATAGTTACATTTTGAATAAAAAATATAAATTTTTAATCACAAAAGGAATAGTTAAATTTACAGATAAAAAATAAATTTTCAATTAAAATGAAGGATGTTTGATTGGAATAGTTGAATTTTACGGCAAAAAGATGAATTTTCATCTAAAAAGATAAATTGAATTTTTAACTAAAATTATGAATATTTAACTTGAATACATAAATTTTCAACCAATAAGAATTTTTAAACTAATATTAATTTTTCTACAAAAACATACGACTCAAAAAAAAACACATGGATTTTCAAGTAAAAAAGACCATTTTTGAACCAAATAGTTGCATTTTGAATTAAAAAAATCAATTTTCAATCGTAAAAGAAATGGTTAAATTTACAGTAGAAAAATGAATTTTTAACCAAACTAATAACTTTTCAATTAAAATGAAGGATTTTTGATTCACGCAAAAAAAATGAATTTTCAACTAAAAAAGATAGGAATTTTAAAATAAAAAACTAGTTTTCAAAATAATAGTTACATTTTCAAGCAATGCGATGAATTTTCAACTCATGTATACATCTTTAAAGTGGAGTACTTGAATTTGAATTTAAAAAGATGAATTTTCTAATAGAATGATGAATCTTTAACTAGAATAATTGAATTTTCAAGCAAAAATATGAATTTTTAACTAAAAATGTTAATTTCTACAAAAAAAAACGAAATTTGAACTAAAAAAAGGTAATTTTTTAACCAAAAATTGAACAATAAAATTTTTAGTTGAAAAAATTAATGTTCAACCAAAGAGATAAATTTGAAATTAAAATGATGAATCATTAAAAAAAATTAACTTTTGACAAAATCCCGAAAATATGAATTTTGAATCCAAAACGTAGTAGTTGATATTACAACCAAGAGAGATTTTAATTTTTTTTAAACAGTTGAATTCAACCAAAAAAGACAAGTTTTCAACTAAGAAACATTTTTCTGTCAGAGAGAGAAAATTGCAAATAAACTGTTGAACTATCAAGCAAAAAGATGAATTTTTAATCAGCTACTTGAATTTTCAATTATAATCAACTAATTATCAACCAAAAATAGAATACTAAAATTTCCATTGAAAACTTTAATTTTAAACAAAACAAAAAAAGAATTTTCAACAGAATAGTTAAATACAGTAATATAAAGCTACTTTGACACATGAAGAATTATTGTTATTGAATTTTACATTGCAAGTTTAAAAAGCTAATCGTGTTATCGGAAAAATTCCCTGATTTAAAAAAAAAATCCTGAAATTTCCCAGCTTTTCCAGGTATATAAAAACTCCCGACAATTCTAGGTTTTCCAGGTTTCCAGGTAGGATAGACACCCTGTAAAATAATATGAATTCTACTAACACAGCCGTGAGACTTGGATCCCAATAAGTAGCCCTTATATAAATCCCTTGCAGATTTTGCAAAACCACCAGAAGCTGTTCCCTCGTAGCCTTTAGTTTGTTCAGAGTCACGAAATTCTTCTCTACTAGTTCCACTGATGCTCTAAACTCGTTAAATTGAGATGGTATCTCTTCAGAAGAGTAAAACAGCAAGATATCTCCGCCATGTAAAATTACATCTTGTCCATCTACAGCGCTACCAAATGGTCCAGTTGTATACAGAATCGTATAATTCAGCCATCCACCATAAGAAGTCAGTTTCTTTCCCAAGTAGGTTTCAGGAGCCGCAAAGTAGACCGTTTTTTCTGCTGTTTCATTCTTTGAAAAATCAAGAAGAGTCGTCGATTCGTTGACCATCTGTGTCAAAGAATCCAAGAGAGTCACACCGCCATTCTTCTCGTTCACCAAAGATGTTCCCCAGTTCTCCATATCCATCGTATAAGTCCTGTACAAGTTTGAAGAGACACATCTAGTTGTTTTACCAAAGCAGAAACATTTGCTACATCCTTCCTCATTTCCGGCCTGAAGATCAAAGGCTCCTTCCTTACAAACATCACAAGCCGATCCCTGAACATTTGCCTTACAATGACACTCTGCACTGTATTGATCACAAATATCTTCAGTCGTTCCTCTGATGTCACAGTCGCATTTCTCACAATGAGGAAACTGGGAAAATCCGGCTACACATTTATCACATTGTCTTCCAACGACGTTTTCTTTGCAACTACAGCTTCCATTCAAAAGATCACATTGCAAATCTCCATTAAGGACACCCTGAGGCGAACAGTTGCATTCTTCGCATCCAATGATCGGATGGTATCCATAGGTTCCAATTTCACACTGGTCACACTTCTCTCCAGTGACTTTGGAAGGACAGATACACTCTCCTCTCTCTGGTTCACAAATCGCTGTGCTGGGACAGTTGCAAGGTTTGCAGTCGGGGAAACCATAAAAGCCAGTCTTACAAATTTCACAACGTCTGCCAATAATGTTGGGTTTACAAGGACATTGTCCCCCAAACTTCTCACACTCGAAACTAGTGGTACCATCGATGTCACAATTACAAGGCAATGCTCGGTTGTTGTAGTGGGTTGTTAGAGAGAAAATAGCATCTCGACAAAGTCCTTCCTCGGTAACATTCACGTAGAAGTGATTGTTGCCACATTTCTTGATAAACTCCTTTGTCTGATCAAACTGCAACTTCTGAAGAATGTTTTCCTTGTACTGATCAGCTGGGATGACAAGGACGTAGTCGAGCCAGATGCCTTTTCCGGTACCTTCGTTAAAATTGATAGAGACATTTTCCTCCAAGAGGAACCTAGTTTCTCCGTCGTTTTGACGAATGATACTTCTGCAACCACTGCTACTTGGACAGTGAGAAACAGGGACATTAGCTTCATAGTACCTTCCATTCTGGACAAGAACTCCCAGTTCAAATTCTGGATAATCGGGTTGGTAGTACTGGACAACGAAGATGTAATGACCAGGATATGGAACCTTTGCATGAATATCAGCCATGGCGTTGTCCCCGTAAAGGTAGATGAGCTTCGAATTTTTATCAAAGATTCCTGAAGGAGTAGATCCAGGGTTTTGCTCTGTCTCGAATTCGATTTTCTTCGCGTCTGCTGCGCCAGGGAAGCTTCCTTGAACGCACTTTCCATTCTTTCGGACACAGGCTGATTTAGGCTTGATGTAATCGAGAGACCATTCCTTATAGGGAATTGCAACAATGGATTCAATAGCTACGTTGGAATTTGGTTCCCCAGTAAGAACGAGACCAGCGTAATTCGAAGGGAAGTTCATCACTGATACTTTTCCAGAGGAATCGGTGACAACTTGACGACAGATACTGGTATATTTGCAAGGGTTGAGAGTTGCTTTTCCTTTACGGTCTGTATTAGATTCAATAAAAACAGTTGATGTTACATTTTCATCCCAAGCGGTGACATAAGTAATAATCAAGACATGAGGACCAGGCTTCGTAATCGTCAACTCGAAGTGAAGCTCGTTTTGTTTATTATTGAGTAAAGGAAGATTATCTTGTCCAATTTCGTCTAGAGTTTCTCTGTCAGTCAGAAATTCAGATATCGGATTCCTGACATCGTCCTTGCTTACGAATCCACCAGCGCCACGAACCGAATTAAAGAGAGTCGTGTTTGGATAACCATAGTGGCGGCAGAGACCTTTGTTTCCAATTTCACAAGGAATGTTGACATCTTGGGTCAAGATGGTAGCTTCGTAGTATTCTTGAGGAAGAAGAACGAAATAATCGAGGAAGAGACTCTTCTTGGTTGAAATTCTGATGGTCCACTGCCCAGGATCCATGACCATTGACGATGGGAATGTACCTTGAGGTCCTGCGACTGTTACGAAAGATGGATTCGTTGTTGGTTTTAGTTGTACCAGGAATTCCTGCTCGATCTCTGATGGATTGTCCGGAGTGATTGTGATCTTTCCGAGGATAGCTTCGTTATTAGGATTGATGTATCGAAGTACCATGCGGTATAGAGAGGATTTGTGAATGTGGATGTAGTGAATGATCTCATCTTGTATCTGGCTAAAAACGGCGTATCCTTTCCAGCTATATCCGGGGAATACTTCCTCAGAAAATCCGTAACGAACTGGACTGTTGGAGGGTGTTGCTCCATTTTCAGCTTCGTATTGGAACTGGTGCAAAGTGGGGAAGTAGTGGGTCTTCAGTGGCTCTTTGCAAGTCAGGCCTGTTACTCTAGCTTGGCAAGGACACTGGCCTGTTTCTTTGTCACATATGGAACTGATGGAACCACCGATGTCACAAGCACAATCTGTTGAAAAGATGATAAAACTATTCATTTTACCTGGAGACTGGAGAAAGTAAAGAAAGTCATTTAAAGACTGAGAGCCTACCAGAGCATCCAAAGAGATTCATTTCTTGCAGATTGTAGGTGCCATCAATACATCTTGAACAACTTCTCTCGGTGACGCCAGGTTTGCAAATACACTGTCCAGTTTTTGAATCACATTCGCCGATGTTTCCAATAACGCCAGGGATGTTGCACTCACAATCTGAAATATAATTAATTTAATTATTGATCTTCAGTTTAAATGCTGTTTATTAGTGTTCTAAAGAGTTTAAGTGTTCGGAGATATTCTCACGAACATTAGAATATGCTCGAGAATATGCTAGGTACAAAATGAGAATAGTTAAAATGCTAGAAAAATAAATGCTCAACCAACAAAAAAACGAATTTTCAACAAAATAGTTTTTTTTTAAATAAAAAAAAATTATTTTTTCACCAAAAATAGAAGAATTAAATTTTCACTTAAAACAATCAATTTGTAACAAACAAAAAAATGAATTCTCAAGAACATAAATAAATATTTAACGAGAAAATGAAATTTATACTAAAAAGGATATAATTTTAATTAAATATATCAATTTTGAACTAAAAAATATGAATTTACAACACAAAACTAGAATAGTTCAATTTGTAGTTAGAAAAGTAAATTTGAAACAAAAACAAGAACGAGTTTTCAGCCAAATTAATTAATTTTCAACTAAAAAGAAACGAATTTTCAGCAAAGTAAATTAATTTTTAACCAAAATTATGAATTTTTGACCAAATAGTGGGATTTTTAACCCAAAAGATAAAACCTCTACATAAAAAAAACGAACTTTTAACTAAATATTTTTTTTAATTAAAGAAATGAATTCCTAACAAAAATAGTAGTTTAAATTTCCCACAAAAAAAGAAACGATTTTTCAACAAAAAATTCAATTTTCAACCGCGAAAATGAAATTTTAACCAAAAAGATAATTTTTCAACTAAAAATAGAATAACTAATCATTCAGTAAAAAAAAAACTTAATTTTCGATATAATAAAAATATTTTTTTAACGGAATAGTATAATTTTTAACTAAGAAGATTAAAGTTCTATCAAAAAGAGAATTTTTTGACAAAAATGGAAAAAATACAATTTCAGTTAAAAAAAACTAATTCTACACAAGACGAGCAAATATTTTTTAACAAAAATGATTAATTTTCGACTAACAAGATGAATTTCCTATCAAGATAGACGAATTTTTAACAAATGTACATGAATTTTGAACCAAACATTTGAGTTTTTAAAGGCATTTTCAATTAAGAAGAGGAATTAGTTACCAAGAAATTTAAATATCGTCCCACAAATTAGAAATGTCAATAAAATACAGGAATTTTAAACCAAATATTTGATTTTTCAACTTAAGATAAATTTTGATCCGAACAGGTAAGAGTTAAATTTTCATTTAAAATAATCAATTTTTAACAACAACGAAATGAATCCTCAACAAAATAATTCAATTCTATACCAGAAAATGAATTTTCTACCAAAAAAGATAAAGTTTCAATAAAACATATAAATTTTGAACAAAAAAATATAAATTTACAAACCAAAACTAGAATAGTTCAATTTTCAGTCAGAAAAGTAAATTTTAAGCAAACAGAAAAACGAGTTTTCAGCAAAATTAATTAATTTACAACTAAAAAGAATCGAATTTTCAGCAAAGTATATTAATTTTTAATGACTGTGATTAATTTTTAACCAAAAATATGAATTTTGGACCAAACAGTGGGATTTTCAACCCCAAAAGATAGAGCCTATACATAAAAAAACGCACTTTAAACTAAATATTTCTTTTAATTCCAGAAATGAATTCCTAACAAAAAATGAAAGAGTTTAAATGTTCTACAAAACAGAACATTTTTGATCGAAAAAGATTACATTTCTATTCAAAAAAGGTAAATTTCCCACACAAAAAGAAACGATTTTTCAACACAATAGTTAAATTTTCAACAGCGGAAATTAACTTTCAACCAAAAACATGAAGTTTCAACTAACCAGTGTAATTTTCTACTAAAAAAGACTGATTCGAATAGTCAATAAACTACAGGAATTTGGAATTAAATATTTGAATTTTCAACTTAAAGATAAATTTTGATCCAAACATCTGCGAGTTAAATTTTTAAGTTTAAAGAATCAAGTAGTTTCACTTCCAAGTAAGTATTTAAATTTTGAACCAAAAAAGATTAATTTTCAACGAAATATTTTGAATCCTCCTATTAGGTTTTCTCTGACATCCCCTGACTTTCTGAAATTACCTGATCTGTAGAAACTCTGTAATTTAAAAAAGTATCTTTTTATTTCACTCTAGAATGTTTTTGTAAAAATAAATGTAGCATTTATGATATATATTTGTTTAAAGAATAAATTCTCTATAAATGTTCTGTTCGAGCTTAAATGCTAAGAATATTCTCGAGAGCATTTGCTCAACATAAATGCCTGGGTAATTAAGGATTCTACTATTCATCAATGAGCTTTTATCAGTAACTTACTTTCGCAACCATCTGGATTGCTGGGTTGTAAATTCCAGAAAAGGGGTTTGCACTGGTTGCAAATTCTTCCTTCGACTCGTTCTTTACACTGACACAGCTCACCAGCTGGTAAAGATCCACAGCCTTTGAAGGTTTCGACGATACCAGCAGGGTCACAATTACAACCCTCGCAAGTTGGGAAGTTGTAGAATCCTTCTTTACACTGATTACACTGGGGACCATCAAAGTTTTCATTGCACTGGCATTTGCCTTCCCTGTCACAAGAGACACCAATGGATCCGTGACTGTCGCAACCACAATCTAGATTAAGGAAGATTTAAAGACAATGTAAGTTCAAATGATATTTTTCTAATCAAAAAATAATAGGTTTTAAACAGAAAAGAACGTACGTATGCAATCTGGGTATTGGTAATATCCAGGACTACACTGATCACAAGTCTTTGCGGCAAAGTTGGCAAGGCAAGAACATTTTCCAGTGCCATCACAACTCACAGATGATGAACCGATGGTGCTGCAATTGCAAGGTTTGCTATTTGGATATCCATAGTAGCCATTAATAGAACGATCACACCTTTCTCCCCCATATCCTTCTTTACATAAACAGCGTCCATCAGTTTTGTCGCAAACTCCTGGTTCGGTTCCACGATTGTCGCAGTTACAATCTGGGAGAGGAAAAACGCAAATATTAATAACAGAAAATGATGGGAAATTAATTTTGAATTTGAAATCTATAACTTACAGGTACATGCAGGATAGTTGTAGTAGCCATCTTCACAAATGTCACAAGTTCTTCCACCGTAGTTGTTATCGCACGTGCAATTTCCGGATAAGACATCACAAACATCGCTGAGAGATCCCAAAGGATTACAGTTGCAAGCTGGTACAAATATGTTTGCATAAAATTGTCTGCTTTTTTAAAGAGCATGATAATCATAAGTACACTTACCCAAACATTCTGGGAAATTATAATATCCTTCAGCACAAAGATTACAGTAGTGACCAGCATAATTGGTTTTACAAGGACAAGAGCCTTCGATTGCTTCACAATGGTAACCATCAGTTCCTTTCAGATGACATTCACAAGGTCTACAATTTGGATATCCAAAGTATCCATAACTACAAGCATCACAATTAGGCGATGTATATTCAGGTTTACATTCGCATTTTCCAGTCGACTCGGCACAGTTTCCAGTGTAGAAGATGTAGTTGCAGTCACAAGCTGAAGCAGAATGAAGAGAATTGAATAATTTAATAAATTGTTCAAGTCAGATTTTTTATTTAACTATAAAATAGGACGGATACTTACGTTGACATACGTCAGTGTTATTCCAGGATTTGTTCGCTGGTCTGTAGAATTTCTCCTTACAACGATTACAATTGATACCTTCAGTATTGTGCCTACAATTTTTACAAACCCCACCACCTTCATAGTTGCCATGGATGTCAAGTGATAAATGTTTCTCGTCGATTTCAGGATCGTAATCACACTCGTCCGTGTGGCCGAAACAGTTACAAGCTTCACCATAGAAAAAAAAAATTTATTTTCATTTAATCTTGTTCAAATTGAATAGATTTTATGAAAACAGAACATCTTCGCAATAATCCCTAATTTTCTTACGTTCACAAACGAATTTCGAGAGCCCAGTTGACTGTCTCCATTTCTTCTGTGCAAAACCTTTACAACAACTTGCACATTGGGCTCCACAAGTGTTATGTTGACATCTGCAGACCAATTTCTTGGGCATATTTGGATCCTGGATATCGCAAGTATCAGCATGTCCATTACACATACATCTTCCACCAATACTGATGTCTTTGATCGAATAGAAATACTGGAAGGAATGAATAATAAATTCTAATTTTCATTCTTAAAAAATGAGGTATTGCAAGAATACAGCTGAAAATTTGTATTTATCATTTATAATTTACCCTTCTAGTGACGGTTGGATCTTGTCGAGCAACGGACATAAGATGCCCAAGCAAATTCTTGGTTCTCAGGAAACGGAATCGCACATTGGTGGCTCTCGTCCATTCTTGAAGTAAAGTTGAATTGAAATAGTGTTTAGCAGAAGGTCTATTATTCAAAATCGAAATTGGAATTTCTCCTCCTTCGAGTGGGACAATTTTTGAATATTCAGTCGTGCAAATTACACTGTCGTCTCTTGTGATGGGAGTGTGACTATCAACGCCAAAATAAGTGAGACAATCGCTCTCAGAATCCGAAAAGTATTGCCAAGGCGACCACGTTTTTCCATAATCTTTTGATTTTTCCAAAACCCAGACACCTGGTCGAGGTGAATTTCCCATCCGAACGTAGACATAGGCCACATGGAATTCCTATGAGAATTGTTTTGAATCTGTTCTATTATTTTCTATCAGGTATTAATTTATTCGATCTTTTTTTTTTAAAATATACATTCCTCTACTTTTCTTTAACCTCTTTGCACGCTCTTTAGCAGTTGATTTTGTATCATCTACATCCTTTTCGTCAAGGTGCTAAATAATTTAACACCTCAGAACTACTATCTGTCCAAAAAATATAGAAACCTAACAAGCTGTGGTGAAAATCTCAGCAGAAAAAATTCTAAATATATAAGACAAATTATATGTTGCAGATGAAGGTTTTGCCTATACTGATACATAGTTTTGAATTTTTTTATTTTTTTAGCAATTATTTCCTGATAAGTGAAAGGTTAAAAAGTAAAATGATCTTACGATCATTTTGGAATACTCAACTTTCAATGGCTAATAGTCCCTAAAAACAGAGGCGGAGAAGCCCTAGGGGCACAGGGGACGATACCCCTCTCGGAAATCCCCCAGGAAGGGGCCAATTATTGATTTAACCCCCTCTGAAGTCGATAGAGCAAATTCATGAGGTCGTTTGAATTTTTCCAGTAATCTACCCGAAATCTTTGTGAAATAATTTATGCCTTTGTGAAATCCTAATCTAGCTGACATCTTTGCCATGTATCTGAAATATTTGAAATCTTTAGGAAATCATTGAAATCTTTATAAAATATTTAAAACCAATTTTAATTGTTGAAATATTTGGGAAATCATTTAGTTCTTTGAAATATTTTTAATCTCTCTTGAGAAAATCATTAAAGACTGTTTAAACTATCAAAAGGCGAAATTGTTTAAATCTTTGGAAAATCATTGAAATCTTTTAAATCTATTCGACATCTTTGTGAACTCTTTGCGAAATATTTTTGAAATATTTGGTAATGATTGTAAAAATGATTACAATCTTTGGAAAATTGGATTTTTTTTTAAATCTTGTAAATCTATCCGAAATCTTTGCAAAACATTCAAAATCTTTACAACATTTTTGAAATATTTGGAAAATAATTCAAATCCTTTGAAAGTATTTTTGAAGCATTTGGTATATTTGTGAAATCTTTTAAAAATATACAAAACCTTTGCGAAATATTTGAAATCTTTCTGAAATCCTTAGAATCTTTGTGAAACCTTTGGAAATGTTTGAAATACTTTTGAAAGATTTGTGAAATTTTTATGAAATCTTTCAGAAATCTTTAGAAATCTGCGAAATATTAAAAGGTTTTTTTTTTTAAATATTTGATAATATTTGTGAAATTATTGAAATGTTTGTGAAATCATTTAAGTGTTTGTAAAACTTTTTGAATCCACCCGAAATCTTTTAGAAATATTTTTAAACTTTGTCAGGTCTTTTTTTAAATCTTTGTGAAATACTTGAAATATTTTTTAAATACTTGGTAACATTGGTAAAATATTGACATCTTCGTGAAATCTTTGACCATATGACTTTTATACCTGTATTTATCATTATTTATTGTTGATTTATTGTCATTTATGTACCATTTTTAATAAGTATAATATTATTATATTATGCACAAATTGTGCCATTCAATATTATAAATTTATTCTCCTGCCCCATATATAGGAAAAAAAGGCTTCACCGCTACTGCCTAAAAATAAATGACAAAAAATCTACAAAAATGGACGAATTTCTTTGATCGTTTCTCTGTAAAATCGTAAATTTTAGAGTCAGAAATAATTATTTGTTATTAGGTTAATAGCAAAATAGTGAGGTGTTGTGTAATGGTGTATGTAGTGTCAATGAGCAAAAAGTTTCGCATAAATGTTAAAAAAATTATTTTCTTCTTCGGAAAATACAAAGGTATTTCCGATTATCGATGAACCAGCACTAACAATAGGAGTGAGTATGACAGTCGTATTGTAGGATTAGCAGTGACATAGGCAGGCCTCCCTCCTGCTGTGAGTGCGGTAGCTTGTATAATTGGAAAACCTTTTGTATTTTCCGAAGAAGAAAATAGTTTTTAAAACATTAAAACGCAACTTTTTGTTCATTGACACTATACAAACCATTCTCAGAAGCTACGAATGTTCAATTCTCTTCAAGAATAATCTCCGTATATTGTTTAGTCCTAATTACTATTTTTTATTAACTTAGAACAAATAATTATAATTATTATAATTATTACTTTTAGAGCTAACAAAAAAATGCATAACAACATAAAATTATTAAAATAAAATACATATAAAAATATTAAATATAAATTAATTATTTTTAATTGTTGATCTTGGGTTTATTGACCAGGGAATATTTGATTATTAATTTTAGATGTTAATTTTGTTTGTCTACTGGTCTATATCAATATTA